>BLSH010351850.1:251748-267162 GCA_018402905.1 Glandirana rugosa | reverse complement strand
CTCCTCTCATACTCGTCTCCAAGACTTCTCCCGAGCTGCTCCCATCCTCTGGAACTCCCTACCCCAAATTGTCAGACTATCCCCAAATCTTACCACCTTTAGGCGATCCCTGAAAACTTTTCTCTTCAGGGAAGCCTATCCTGCCGCCACCTAACAACTGCACTTTTTATTCTCAATCAACCCATCCCCCCACAGTTATTTCCCTCTCGTATCATTTAACCCTCCCTCCTAGATTGTAAGCTCTACCGAGCAGGGCCCTCTGATTCCTCCTGTATTGAATTGTATTGTATTGTACTGTCTTCCCTAATATTGTAAAGCGCTGCGCAAACTGTCGGCGCTATATAAATACAGTATAATAATAATAATAATAATAATAAGCCTGAACACTGAACTGTGATGTTGTTACTCTCTGCCTGGCAGTGATAATATTTGCCTGATTTCACTGAAAACCACCAATAGCATCAGAGTTCTGCTGCTTACCAAACCTCTTTGGATGTTTCACTCCACTCAAGAAGATCAACAAGTGCAACGCCTTAAAGCCAAATTCTTAAGAGCTCCATCTATATTCAGGACTCTGGTCACTATACTAGTGGATACAGGTGGTGGGTTGATTTAGTGCAGTCAGGTATTGTGTTTAACCCCTTCAGCCCCGGAAGGATTTCCCACTTTAGGACCAGAGCACTTTTTGCGATTCGGCACTGCGTCACTTTAACTGACCATTGCGCGGTCTTGCGACGTTTTACCCTAATTAAATTTGCGTCCTTTTTTTCCCCACAAATAGAGCTTTCTTTTGGTGGTATTTGATCCCCTCTGCATCATTTCTGATCTCCGCTATAAACAAAAGAAGAGCGACAATTTTGCAAAAAAAAAAAAACAAATTTCTTACTTTTTGCTAAAATACAAATCCAAAAAAATATATAAAAAAACATTTTTTTTCATCAGTTTTGGTAAAAAAAATCGCAATCGGCGTTTATTGATTGGTTTGTGCAAAAGTTGCTGCGTTTACGGATGATGAGAATTCATTTCTGGGGTTTTTATTTTTTTTATTTTTTACTAGTAATGTCAGTGATCTGAGATTTTTAGCGGTACTGCGATATTGCGGCGGACATGTCGGACCATTTTGACACTTTTTTGGGACCATTGGCATTTATACAGCGATCAGTGCTATGAAAATGCACTGATTACC
Source organism: Glandirana rugosa (assembly GCA_018402905.1). NCBI lineage: Eukaryota > Metazoa > Chordata > Amphibia > Anura > Ranidae > Glandirana > Glandirana rugosa. The sequence goes on along the minus strand of BLSH010351850.1, from coordinate 265,976 downwards.
CTGTAAATGCCATTGGCAGTGAAGGGGTTAACCTGCAGGGGGCGCTCTAAGGGTTAACTGCGTTCCCTCAGTGTGTTCTAACTGTGTGCGGGCTGCCTTGCCTGGGGAAAGGGGATGATCACGGCTTCCATATAGAGGAACCCTGTGATCACAGCCCTTCCCCCTCTAACAGAACGGAGATCTGTGTTTACTTACACGGACCTCCGTTTTTTCACTGCGGGGGCATCGCGGGTAGCCGGCGGAGATCGAGTCCACCCTACCCCCCCAACACAGTGAGCATGCGAGCGCACGCGCTCACAGTGAGAGATATCGCAGCCTCCGTCATATGACGGCGGTTTGCGATATCGAGCCACTCTGTCGCCGTCGGACTGCGGTCGGCGGGTGGTTAAAATCCCTTTTGGGGGCCCCTCCCTTTCTCTTTCAAAATAAATGGGATGTGGTGGTGAACTCTGGTCTGAAGGAAGATATACGCCAGGTGCTTCTTATTTATTGATGAGTGACGCCAAGTGACAAAACGCGTCGAGCCAGCAGATGTCGTGTTCCAATATCAATTATGAGTTATTATATCATTTTAATGTGGATTCCATTCATGAATTATGAATTTATTATATATTTTAACATGAGCCATTAGATGTCGGGTTCTAACATCAATCACGTGTTACTATTGTTCTTGTGGATTGTTTATGAAGTATGAATTTATTATTATTCATGTAAAATTAATTTTTATCTAGTACTTTCCTCCCTTTTTTAATGATAGGGATTAGAGGAACCTTAGATTATGCAGGTACCACTTTCTGTATGTATATATATGAAATGTATTGATTATGAATTATTAACATGTGATACTGTGGTATAGATTACCATAAAATATTGTAGATATTATTATTATTATTATACAGGATTTATATAGCGCCAACACTTTGCTCAGCACTTTAGGGCAGACACTACAATTACAATACAATTCAATACAGGAGGAATCAGAGGGCCCTGCTCCTTAGAGCTTACAATCTAGGAGGGAAGGTCAAGTGATACGAGAGGTAATAACTGTGGGGGGTGAGCTGATGAAGAAAATAAAAGTACAGTTGTTAAGTGGTGGCAGGATAGGGCTTCTCCGAAGACAAAAGTTTTCAGGGATTGCCTAAAAGTGGATAGATTTGGAGACAGCCTGACAGATTGGGGTAGGGAGTTCCAGAGGATGGGAGAGACTTGGGAGAAGTCTTGGAGGCGAGTATGAGAGGAGGTGATGAGGGAGCTGGGGAGCAGGAAGTCTTGGGAGGAACGTAGAGGACAATTAGGTTGGTATTGTGAGACCAGGCTGGTGATGTAGCTGGGGGCAGAGTTGTGGATGGCTTTGTAACTTATTTTTAGTATTTTGAGTTTCATTCATTTGGCGAGTGGCAGCCAATGGAGGGATTGGCAGAGAGGGGTAGCAGACGCTGAGCGGTTTGTAAGGTGGATGAGTCTGGCAGCGGCATTCATGATGGACTGTAGGGGGGAATAGTCTATTTAACGGTAGGCCAACGAGGAGAGAGTTGTAGTAGTCGAGGCGACAGATGACCAGTAGGCTTGTGCAATTCGTTTCGTTCTGAAGTTCATTTTTACCGAATTTTGCAAAATTTGGCAATTCAGAGGAATTCTGTTTTTCGTTTTTCCGAATCGCTGTCATTGGGCAATTGTGGTAATTGCGTTAATTTGGAAATTCCCGGTAATTGAGGTCATTCGGAAATTTGCGGTAATTCAGCAGTCGCGGTAATTGCGGAAATTCGAAGATAAGAAAGAACATTTGAAATAATAACTAACTAATTAATAACTATTAAATTAAAGGTATTGGAATTTCATTGAAAATATGGCTGTCAGTGATAAATGTCATATTTAAGTTCACTAACAGCCAAATTTTCAAGTAAATTCCAATACCTATTAGTTAGTTATTATTTCAAATGTTCCTTAATAGTTATTTATTATTATTTCAAATGTTCTTTCTTATCTTCGAATTTCCACATTTTGGAAATTCGGAAATAAGAAAGAACATTTGAAATAATAATAAATAACTATTAAGGAACATTTGAAATAATAATAATGAATAACTATTAAATATAGTATTGGAATTTACTTACAAATTAGGCTGTTAGTGAACTTAAATATGACATTTATTACTAACAGCCATATTTTTAAGGAAATTCCAATACTGTACTTATAATTTAATAGTTATTTATTATTATTTCAAATGTTCTTTCTTATTTCTGAATTTCCAAAATTCGGAAATAAGAAAGAGCATTTGAAATAATACGTTATTAATTCATTATTATAACTTATTATAAATTATAATAAGTTGTTATTATTTCAAATGTTCTTTCTTATTTCCAAATTTCCAAAATTCTGAAACAAGAAAGAACATTTGAAATAATAATAAATAACTATTACATAATAGGTATTGGAATTTCCTTGAAAATATGGCTGTTAGTGATAAATTTCATATTAAAGTTCACTAACAGCCATATTTTCAAGGAAATTCCAATATCTATAATTTAATAGTTATTTATTAGTTAGTTATTATATCAAATGTTCTTTGTTATTTTCAAATTTTCTGTTTTCCGAATTTCAGATTTTCAGCTGTTCCGATTGCCGAATTTCCAAATTACCGCAATTGCCGAATTCCCGCAAATTCCCGCAAATATCGCAATTAGCGCAAATTTGCGAATTATGGATTTCCGAATTCCGAATTTCCGACAAAATTAAAAAACTAAACAAACTAAAAGTAAAAAAGAACAAATTTTTTCAGACATGCACAAGTCTAATGACCAGGGAGTGAATCAGGAGCTTTGTGTTTTCATTGGTTAGAAAGGGACGCAGTTTAGAGATGTTGCGGAGGTTGAGGCGGCAAAGTGATTGGATGTGGGGCCAAAGCGAGAGTTCAGAGTCCAGGACTACACCAAGCACCCTGACATGTGGGGATGGGTGGATGGTTGTGCCATTGCTCTTGACAAATATCTAAACTAATAAATATAATTTCTATACAATATAATATTTTGGCCCACTTTGGCTCATTTAATAACCACTTCAGCCCCCTTTTAGGACCAGAGCACTTTTTGCGATTCGGCGCTGCGTCGCTTTAACTGACAATTGTGTGGTCGTGCGACATTGTACCCAAACGAAATTTGCGTCCTTTTCTCCCCACAAACAGAGCTTTCTTTTGGTGGTACTTGGTCACCACTGCGTCATTTCTGATCACCGCTATAAACAAAGAAAGAGCGACAATTTTGAAAAAAAAAAAATCTCTTACTTTTTGCCAAAGTACAAATCCAAAAAAATATATAAAAAACATTTTTTTCATCGGTTTCGGACGATTTATATTCTTCCTCATATTTTAGGTAAAAAAAAAAAATCGCAATCAGCGTTTATTGATTGGTTTGCCCAAAAGTTGCCGCTACTACGGATGATGAGAATTAATTTCTGGGGTTTTTATTTATTTATTTTTTTACTAGTAATGGCGGCGATCTGCGATTTTTAGCGGTACAGCGATATTGCGGCGGACATGTCGGACCATTTTGACACGTTTTTGGGACCATTGGCATTTATACAGTGGTCAATGCTATAAAAATGCATTGATTACAGGGGGCAGGGAAGGGGTTAACTGTGTTCCCTAGGCGTGTTCTAACTGTGAGGGGGCTGGAATACCTTGGGCATAAGAGATCCAACTGATCCCAGTGACAGAGCTGGGAACCGCCGATGTAAACACTCTTTCACTCTGACAGCACATCGCGGCTCGCCGGTGGACATCAGGTCCGCCCGAGCAACGGGCACACTCCTGCAGAGTGTGACGGGCATGAGTGCGCCTCGCCCCCTAGCTGCATGTCCGCGAATTGCCGCCTATTTACAGCGATTCACGGAATAGAGCCACAGTGCCGCAGTAAAAAGCCGGCACGCGGTCAGGAAGTGGTTAAAGTCCAATCTTTTTGCTTTTTTCTCTGTTCATAATAATAGGGGCAGGGCTGGTGCAAGGATTTTTGACACCCTAGGTGAAAACCTCATTTTGCCACCCCCATTGGCTCCAAACCTGACCCCACCCCATTTGCCCTGCCCATGTGACAGGAGGTGACGCTATACAGGAATAATCGGCTCTGCTTCTTCTAGCGCTGGCTGCAGTCTCTAATTACACTACCGGTCGGACAGAGCAGCTGCCTGAGACTGAGTTAGTTACATGCTGTGGCCTGCAGAGCATGCAGACGTGGAGGGAAACCAGTGGCCGGGCACCCCTAGGCAGCAGTGCACCTAAGGCGGCTGCCTAGTTTGCCTAGTGGTAGCACCGGCCCTGAATAGGGATGGAGGCAGATGACTAGATCATTGCCTCATTTAAAGTCCCACAAACTCCCCTCCCCTGGTAGAATATATGGCTATGTTTTCAGCATCTGCACTGCTACCCCCATAGGAGCCGCTGGATAAAGTGGGTCTCTTGTTTTTTTTGCCTCCACCTTCTCATCAGCCTCCTCTGACATGCTGGGTTGAATGTATAGGCATGCAATGGCACAAAAGAAACCCACTGGGAGTGGTGCTTTGTGATCAACAGTAATACCTTGTCAAAGGAATAGGCATTTCAAGAAAATTAGTAAAGCCAAACCTAATATATTGTCACTTAACAAAATTGGTAACAAAGAAAAGTGATAAGGATGAAGTATAAAAGTGCAGCAGTGTACAGAGACTTAAGCATAATCTGGACTATACTGCCAGATTGCATTAATGGTGGCTATGCTAGGCCTAGACTGACTGGTGTACACCATCAATGGGAAAATGGTAGTACCAGATGGGGGTGTGGAGTGATTCAACAGGAGGGGCAGTCCTTGTTCCTCTGCTGGCTATTGTTGGGGCTTTTTAAGAAGCATTGGTGCAGTTGACAGCAGTTCTAATAAACCAGCATGCATTATATGGGTGGTAGGAATGCAAAAGATATGGCACAGAGCCAGTATCCAAGGAAGAGGGGTATAATTGCAGGATAGGTAAGGCACAGGTGCAATATTGTATGTTTAATGCCCTGCCTCAAATAACTGAGGTCCTGCTTAAGAGTGCATATGTTGTAAAATGAGCCCACTCACCAATCCCTGCCAGGCAGGTGGATGCTTGTTGTAGAGCGAGGCACCCTGCTCTCTCTCTCTTTCACGCTGAGGTGCCTCTGACAGTGGGTGAGCAGAGACTTCAGTCTCTTTTGCGGCAGGGGTGCAGCTCAATTTCTGTTGTCTGTATTGTACAGCGAGGATGTCTCTCTCTCTCTCTCTGGGGCCTCCCGATCAATCTCTCCCAGCCCAGCCTGGCACCAGTTTAACCCCAGCTTTAGACCTGCAATCTCTGTGTTTGTGGTGCTATGAGAGTGAATTTTTCCTGGGGAATCCAATAAAAGCCATCTCTGTCCCCACCCCCTGCTCCCCAGTGTGCTTTTGTAACCGTAGTATAAAGAGTAGACATGTGCACGGCCAATAAATAAATGTGTTTGTTTTCGTTTCATTCATTTTGTTTTTTTTGGGAATTCAAAAATTTTGGAAATCCGAAATTCAAAAATTCTGAATTCGAAAATTTGGGAATTCGAGAATTCAATAATTCGAAAATGCTGACATTCAGAAATTCTGAAGTAGAATATTTGAAAATCCGAAAATTTGGAAATTCCAAAATTCAGAAATCCAAAAATTCAAAAATAAGAAATAAAATACGAAAATTTGAAATAATAACTAACTAATAAATAGCCAATAAATTATAGGTAATGGAATTTCCTTTAACATTTGTCTGATAGTGAATGAACGTAATGAATATGAATTTCCGAATTATCCAAAACAACGAATGACGCATCTAAACAAATGGAATGGAAAAAATTAATAATACATAATAATAATAATAATAATAATAATAAAAAGCTTTAATTATTATTAATTCATTATATTCCATTCGTTTTTTTGGATAATTCGTAACTTCGGTTAAATTTGTATTTGTTACGTTCACTAACAGCCAAATTTTAAAGGAAATTCCAATAACCTATAATTTAATAGTTAGTAATAGTTAAAGGGTAAGTTCATCTTTCCAGAAAAATCTGTAAGGTGAACTTACACAGGACGCCCTTCTCACCCCCTCCCCAGTCCCGCTGACCTGGAGTGCATATATCTGCCATGCAGACCCCAGGTACAGCTGCCTCAGGGGTCTGGGGGCTTAGAAATCATTTACGTGTCTTCTTGCCCACTGACAGGACGCAATATGCGGGTCCTGATTGATCGGTACCGCCCATGTAATGGCGCCGACCAATTACAATGCTCCCAAACGTAGCACCTGATGGGGTACGTTTTGGAGATTCAGCTGCGGCGATTTCCAAGCCTCGGATTCCCGGGGCTCAGCATGAGAGATATGTGTGCTCCAGGTCAGCGGGACTCGGGGGGGGGGGTTGAGGAGGGCATCCTGGGTAAGTTCACATTACAGATTTTTCTGTAAAGGGGAACTTACCCTTTAAGTTATTATTAGTTAGTTATTATTTCCGATTTTCAAATTTTTGGGTTTTCAAATTTTCTTTCTTATTTTCGGATTTCAGTTCTCTTTAATTTTCGGCTATTCAAATTTCAGAAATTTGGGATTTTCAATTTTTCTGATTTCCAAATTTTCGAATTTCGCATTTTTCGATTTTCTAATAATTGAATTTGAATTTACGAATATTCGGAAAAATTCGGAAATTCTGATTCGTCCGAATGAACGAATTTTGGCTAAATTCGTTAAAACAACAATTTGGAACTAAACTAGTTGCACATGTCTAATAAAGAGACCACTAGCCTCATTGTACGGTGTTTTGCTTGCGTCTGTCTAGCCAGGTTACTTTGCTGTATAAGCAAGGAAGCTTGGACCTGTGCAGTGCATAAATGAGCTTTTACTAAACAAAAATGCTGCACATACAAAACTACTGCAATATTAGGAATACAGTACAAGACTGACAGACATAACAAGCAAGATGCCTAGCAAATAAGCAGAAACTATGGTCTGCAACTGTAGAAATAAGCTTAAAAGTTACTTAACTCTGGGTTACTGTGTGTTTGTGATCTCCATTGACAACGAGGACTCAGGCTTCTTAAGCAGTTGCTGGAAATCAGGCATCTTCTTCTGGGCTGGTTACAGACTGTCCTTGGTGTTTAAGGCATGATAAGTCCCCATCTATATATCGCTGCTGTTGGCTTTTATTTGGCCTTTTGTTGACCATGGTTACAAAATTGTTTACCTTAACCACTTAAGGACCGAGCCTCTCTTTGAGATTCGGTGTTTACAAGTTAAACATTTTTTTTGCTAGCAAATTACTTAAAACCCCCAAACATTATATATGTTTTTTTTCAAACACCCTAGAGAATAAAATGGCGGTCCTTGCAATACTTTATGTCACACTGCATTTGCGCAGCGGTCTTACAAAAGCAATTTTTTTTTTGGAAAAAAAATCACTTTTTTTTAATTAAAAAATAAGACAACAGTAAAGTTAGCCCATTTTTTTCTATACTGCGAAAGATAATGTTACGCCGACTAAATTGATACCCAACATGTCACGCTTCAACATTGCGCCCGCTCGTGGAATGGCAACAAACTATGGCACTTAAAAATCTCCATTGGCGATGTTTAAAAATTTCTACAGGTTAGCAGTTTTGAGTTACAGAGGAGGTCTAGTGCTAGAATTATTGCTCTCGCTCTAACGATTGTGGCGATACCTCACATGTGTGGTATGAACACCGTTTGCGACTTACGTATGCGTTCGCTTCTGCGCGTGAGCTCAGCGGGACGGGGCGCTTTAAATTTTGTTTTCTTATTTATTTTACTTTTTATTTTTTATTTTTACACCGTGCTTTTAAAAAAAAAATCTTTGGGTTACCTTTTACAAGAAATGTAAACATCCCTTGAAAAAAAAAAAGGCATGACAGGACCTCTTTAATGTGAGATTTGGGGTCAAAAAGACCTCACATCTCACATTTACACTAAAATGCAATGAAAAAAATAAAAAAATAAAAAATAAATGTCTTTTTTTTCAAACAAAATTTTTTTCCCCTTTAAGAGCATCGGGCGGAAGTGACATTTGAACATTATGGGGTGTTCAGCGCGACCTTGGCACTGCTGAACGACCCATAACGCATAGTGCGCAGACGGCGCACACAGCTCCTGCTTTGTGGGAAGGGCTGCCGCCGACTGCGCTCGCTTTGTTTTGACAGTTTACTTATAGAGAAGGGCGGGGCCACCCGGTGACAGGTGTAATGTGACGTCAGAGGGGCGGGTCACTCAACTACGTCACTGGGTGGCCCCACCCTTCACTATAAATAAACTGTCACAAGAAACCCAGCGCAGTCGGCGGCAGCCCTCCAACGGAGGGGAAGCTGTTGCGTTTTTTTTTTTTCGGGTCCGTCGCTCGCCGTGATTGAAGGGGATTACAACGGGTTACACTTTTTTTTTAATAAAGGACTTGTCCCTAATTTTCTCCTGTGGTTTTTCCTTTTTTGACACTTTTTGGTGAAGCATTAGGGGTACTATTTCATATGGGGGGCCGGGATCTGGGGGCCTCCTTATTAAAGGGGGCTTCCAGATTACGATAAGCCCCCCCACACAAACCCCCACAACCACAGCCCAGAGTTGTGGGGAAGAGGCTCTTGTCTCCATCAACATGGGGACAACGTGCTTTGGGATGGGGGGCGCAGAGCCCCCCTGCCCCAAAGCACCCATACTGGTAAGGTTCGGGGGGGGGGTGCTCGCTTGCTCGTCGCCCTATCCTGACCAGGTTGCATGCTGGGATAAGGGTATGGTTTGGATTTTAGGGGGAGCCCCACCACAATTTTTTTTTTAATTTTGGTGCGGGGTTCCCCTTAAAATCCATACCAGGCACAAAGGGCCTGGTTTGGACAGGGGGAACTCGCTCATCCATGTCTTTATGGACCTTGCTTTGTGCAGTGGTGCGCAATCATGATGGAACAGGAAGGGGCCATCCCCAAACTCTTCCCACAAAATTGGGAGCATGAAAGGCCCACCAAAATTCTTAGCACCAGGCCCATGATGCTCTTAATCTGGCCCTGAACCAGACCCATCAGCCCTAAGTAGGGGGGGAGCACCTGCCTATGGAGTGATAACTGCCAAGCTATGCCCGCTGGTTATTAAAAGGATATTTTATATTTTTGAAGGCCTGGCTGATCCGGATTCGGTGGCATACATAAGAGAAGTGTCCAGCAGACATTGTAGCGCGCTGTGATTTAGCAGCACTATAATAAAGTGCATTACATTGTAATTATTTATCGGTAAACTCCATCTGCGGTAGAACATTGAGATCTTACAAGTGACGTTTCCTTCAAAATAAACCCAGGACAAATCTTAAATGCGGCTTAAATAGAATTTTTTATTTTTTTTTAATAACCGGCTGTTAATCTGGAAACTCAAGTGCCACAAGCAAAGCAAACACATTTAACTTTGCTTAGCAGACGCTGTAGATTACACGGGGAATATTTATCAAAGAAAGATTCCTGAAGTTATTTTCTCAGCACAAGAGTGAGATATTCAGCATGATTAGATGTCACGGGAGATGGGAAATGAGCATTACCATGTGTTTGATGTCTCGGGAGCTAAAGATTTTCGAGGGGCCGGGGAGCTCCCGGAGTGATGTATGACCCCCTTAGTCAGTGATATTACTTCAGCAAGATTACATCGGCGGCGATAACCTTCATGTGTTCATATTTAACCAGGGCCTGCAATGTATTAAATCGAGCTGCCTATGAAATATCATCGCCATTCAACGGATAAGTCTATCTCCACAACTAGAAATGGAACAAGAAAGGAAACCCGTCATTGAAGAAGTATGGGGGATGTCACCACTGACCTCTCTGACCTAAAACAAAGTAAACACAATGTCCCTGGCACCAGGGTCTCTCCTCCTATCAGAATGTTTCTCGTTGGCCCATGTAGCACACAGTGGAGGCCCGTCCATATGGGGTGCAGGGGCGCCGCCAACCCATTGCATGCGCCCGGCCCCTAATCTACATGCAGGGTGCTGGGCGCATGGATTTCACCAGGGCATGGGCGTCCACAGGTAGGGGCAAGGGGGGGCAATTGCCCCCCCTGGAATCAGGGATCATATCAGGGGTTCCCCACTAGGTCCTTATCCTCTTCAGCCATGTGTGCAGTTTCTGACAGTCTCTTGGGCCATGTATGCAGTCTCTGACCGTTTCCTGTATCATGTCCGCAGTCTCTGACTGTCTCCTGTGCTATGTCTGCAGTCTCTGACCATATCCTGTACCATGTCCGTAGTCTCTGACTGTCTCCTGTGCTATGTCTGCAGTCTCTGACCATATCCTGTACTATGTCCGTAGTCTCTGACTGTCTCCTGTACAATGTCTGCAGTCTCTGACTGTCTCCTGTACCATGTCTGCAGTTTCTGACCGTCTCCTGTATCATGTCCGCAGTCTCTGACCATCTCCTGTATCACGTCTGCAGTCTCTGACCATCTCCTGTACTATGTCTGCAGTCTCTGACCATCTCCTGTACTATGTCTGCAGTCTCTGACCATCTCCTGGATCATGTCTGCAGTCTCTGACCATCTCCTGGATCATGTCTGCAGTCTCTGACTGTCTCCTGTGCTATGTCTGCAGTCTCTGACTGTCTCCTGTGCTATGTCTGCAGTCTCTGACCATCTCCTGTATCATGTCCGCAGTCTCTGACCTTCTCCTGGATCATGTCTGCAGTCTTTGACCATCTCCTGTACTACGTCTGCAGTCTCTGACCGTGATAATGTAATTATGACATCGTCAAAAAGGGGCAGAGCATGGATGACCTTGAAATTATGCCCCCCCCCCCCTGGAAAAAGTTCTGCGGATGCCCATGCACCAGGGTTTTATTTTTAAGCACATGATCAGAGCTGGAGGCTCTTATTGACTTAAAAAAAGGATGGGCTTTGGGCGCAGAGCACTGCTCCCTGAGCCCACCCAGTTGTGTGACAATAACGAATTAATATTCACTATTGTCTTCCTGATTCTCCGCCCGGCCAATCAGGAAGGGGGTCCTGAGACCCAATTGGCCAGGGAGTTCTGAGGACTTCCAGCCAATTGGGTCTCTCGGGCCTCAGGATCCACTTCCTGTTCGGCTGGGAGGAGAAGCAACAAGCGAGGAGCATAACCCTGTCATCTGCCAACTAAGGTTAGGAGGCCTCTGTCAGTCCGTCTCCCGTGCGCGGGGGAGGGGGGTTGAACACCTCCTTCATGTCCATCTCGCACGCGGGAGTTGGGGGATCACCGTCTTCCCATCCGTCTCCCGTGCGGGGGTTGGACTGCGGGGATCACTGCCTTCCCGCCCACCTCCTGCGCGGAGGGGAGGGGTGGGTGGCGTTGGTTTGCTGCCCCCTCTCCCATAAAATTGAGCACCAGCCGCCACAGCTGATTGGCTCCCTGTGCTCTTTCTCTGAAGGAGTCTCTGTAATTTAACGGGACCTTCCCCAGGGTTCGTGCAAAGGCCACCAGGCACACAGCAGCATTTCACTGATTCTGGCTCAATAATCAGTCTAAGGGATGACTTTTTCCAATTTTTATTACTGAATTTGGAGAGGGTGTAGACCAGACTTTTTCAACCAGGGTGCCTTTAGGTTTCTTCCCGGGGTGCCTTGGCAAAATGCCTAAAAATTGCCCAAAAAAATGTATGCAAGCTGGCGGGTGAATGAAGTTACACTAAGGGGTTGATTTACTAAACCTGAAGAGTGCAAAATCTGGTGCAACTCTGCATAGCAACCAATCAGCTTCCAGGTTTTATTGTCAAAGCTTCATTGAACAAGCTGAGGTTAGAAGCTGATTGTCTACCATGCACAGCTGCACCAGATTTTGCACTCTCCAGGCTTAGTAAATCAACCCCTAAGTCACAGGTTTTCATTTTGCACCACTACGGCTTTCTAGCTGGCGGTGTTCTAACGACCAATGGCGTTATCAGTTGATAAGGAGGATGTCAGTCACCTGCATGGCATCCTTGTTTGACCCTCCCTTGCCCCTCTCCATCAGTGTGGGGGCACATTAGCTGAGTGATGGAGAAACATAGGAATACTAGTCAGTACCAGCTTTCAAAAGTGTATTTGCTTTGGAAGAACTAATTGCCTCTAACGTTGGGTGTCCTGCTTGGACTTGTGGATGTTGCTGCGTTATGTAAAACTATTAGAATCATTTTTACATTTTAGAATGGGGCGCCTCGAGACTTTCCATCATTTTTAAAGGGTGCCTCGAGATTGTCCATAAATTTTAAAAGGCGCCTTGACTGAAAAAAGGTTGAATAACATTGGTGTAGAGTGATATGGGATACTCCAGATTCCCTGATTATTTGCAGGAGGACACTTCACCTTGCTAAGTCTATCTGGGAAGTCTCTTTTGTAGGGATGAACCAGGGAGAAATGGGCATGTATTGCAGATATGTACTGAATTCTGTATCAGTAGAGAAACTGTGCAAAACATTATGTAAAGACTCTGCACTCCTGCATGTTAGATTGAGATGGAATGTGGCCTCAGCCTAGGTTCCTCCCAGGCAATGTCTGCCCACGCGTTTCACCCTGCCGACAGGACTTAGTCTTATTCTTGTATGAATATCATTCCATTAGTGAATCTTAATAATGAATTAACTTTGTTATTTCATTGTAAACATTACTGTGTTATTTTTCTACTATTAACTGTCTCTTTGTATCTGTTTAGAATCTTTGTACGCCTACAGTTCCTGATGAAGCTCTTTGCGAAACATGTAGAACTAGGCATCTAAACAAAGCTGCGCTATTTGTTAGGGATGGGCCGACTCGAACATCGGACGTTCACCCATTCAGCGAATTTAGAACATTATGGGGCGTTCGCAGCGACTTCGCCGCCCCATAATGCATTGCGCACAGGCGGCGTGCACAGCTCCTCCTCCATGGGAGGGCTGCCGCCGTCTGAGCTGGCTTTGTTTTGACATTTTATTTACAGTGCAGGGCGGACGACGTAGGGTGACCCCGCCCCTTCTGACATCATGTGCCGCCCCAGCCCACCCTTTTTTAAACCTATTAGAGCCTCAGGCTGTAATCATGTGCTTCAAAGAAAAAAAATCCCCATTGCAATCCATGCGTCTGGCGCCCTGCATGTAGGTTAGGGGGTTGCACACATGGATGGGGGGGGGGTGGCACCTGTACGCCCTGCATTACGGGCCACCACTAATCTCCAGGAATGGTCCAGAGCCAGCAGGACCAACTCCTGATCTTGTGCTCACCAGGGCCGGGACAAGGGGTGGCAGAAGAGGCAGCTGGGGGCAGGTGGGGCGCAATTTAGTATTGCACTGGACGACCCCGTCCCGGTATTGGTGACCACTGTGAGAGCCAATCACAGTGGTCATGTGATCAGGCTGACCTTCCTGCCACCTGGGAGTAATAGCCCAGTTAAAGGGGATGGGTGGGAAGTGGTTAGGAGATTAGAGAGGTAGTGGGGCCAATATCACTCATAGTTATGGCCCCAGAAGCCCCCATATTCATGAATGTTTACAGACAAATTAGGAAAACAATGTGAAGTCACAGAAGCGCGGTTGTTTACCTCGGGATGATCACATTCACAGCTGTAGATAAAATACGGCGAAAAAGACGCGGCTTTTCCCGGCAGCGGTGAGATAAATATTCGGCGCGGTGTCTCCTCTCTGCCTTGACGTCGTCTATATATCGGGTGCCAAGATCCATCCAAGATTTACCATGGAAATTACAATAGTAAAATATTATTTGATTCTCAACAGGAACATAATTAGCAAAATCATTTTTTCCGCCAACAAAACTGATGTTTCTTTCCTCTTGCGCGCATAGGACGCCGTCGTCTAATATTTGTCCCGTAGCCATGGCGATGACTGAATCTCGCAACGCTTGCCTCCAGAAAACAGTTTATTAAAAATATAAAAGTGGTCCGGCTGCGTTAATCTCCGGTGACAGGAAAACAATGCTATGTGCCGTATCCTGCCTGCGGAACGATCAGAATAGAGCGATCGTAAAGCAAACTTTACACCGTGGCTCAGTGGTTAGCACTTCTGCCTTCTTGCAGCACTGGGGGGTCCCTGGATTGAATCCTGCTCAGGACACTATCTGCATGGAGTTATCATGTCCTCCCTTCCATGTGAGGGGAGGCAGGGCCGGGACAAGGAGTGGGCAGGAGGGGCTGCTGCCCTGGGCATTGTGATATCATTTGAGGTGGGGGGACACCACAAGGAGATCGGGGAGAGGAAATTTG
>BLSH010351850.1:238190-249706 GCA_018402905.1 Glandirana rugosa | reverse complement strand
GGGAAATTTGTGTGTGTGCTAGAAGTGGTGATTTAAGGGGATTTGTGTTGGGGGGGGTTGTACTAGGAGGGGAAATTTGGGGGAAAGGATTTGTGCTAGGAGAGGGGGGGTTTGGGGGAAATTAGTGCAGGGAAGTGGGATTTGGAGTGGGGGGAGTGGATGTGTACTCGGAGGGGAAATTTGAGAGGTAGAGGATTTGTTCTAGAAGGGGTGATTTTTTTTTTTTTTTGGGAGGGGGCATTTGTGCTGGGAGGGGATTTGGGGGATGGGGAGGGAAATATTTGTGCTGAGAGGGGGGGATTTCAGCAGGGGTGCAGATTTGTACTGAGAGGAGGGGGGATTTATGTTTATGGGTAAACATGCAGATTAGTGCTCAATTTGTTTGTGTGAGGATCTTTGCTGGCACATCTTCCATACAACCCTCCCTCCAGACTGACAATGCTGCCGTGCGCTGTGCCTCCTGTTCTCCTTCATCCAGAGTTGTGTCTCACTAACACAGGAGGTGTATTACTGGCCAGGTGAAAACAGAAGGAAAAAAGTCTTAAAAAAATAAATAAAAAGAAAACGATGGTGGCCACCCAGTACCAGGATAGGGTCGTCCAGCGCCCAGAGCAAGGGTCCAGAATTGTGCCCCTCCCCCCACTGTTAATACATGCTGTAGACTGGGTGTGCCCCCCTTTGTCTATTCTTTGCCCCCTTGCTTCTCTGCACCGGGGGCAGCTGCCCCTTCTGCTCACCCCTTGCCCCAGCCCTGCAGCCACCACATCTAATGATTGGTAAGCTGCAATATATAACATATGGTGGGGTGGCGTCGTTGGCGTGTCCAGCGACTTTGTAATCTCTCTCCTGGATAGCCGTAATATTAATCATGGCGGCTCAGCCTCACATGTGGGTGTTACCTAAGGCGGTCTGTATGCTCAAGGAATGCCCACTCCTTCAGGCTGACACCCACCCATGAAGGATATTTGCATAACCCCTCCCAAGAGCCCGCCCACTGCTTGCATGATGACTATGTACAGGCCCCTCCCACCAGCCATCATCTGCCTGCATTGCCTAGGGAAGCGCAGACATCCTCCCTGCGTTTTTCAGCCGGTGCGTTTTTGGAAAGGGTCAGGGCCTTTTTTTTTTCCCTGCAGCAGACTGCATTTTGCGTGCAATGGAATTTAATGGAGTCGCACCAGAAAACTTGCGTTTTTTCATTTATTTCACGTTTTTTTCACCTATATTGCGTGTTGCTAAGGGGCAGGCCGGGAAGCCACCGCGTCCTTAACAACCGACGAGTCGTCAGCTGTAAAAAAAAAAAATTGACAGTGAAAAAATTGTGAAAAAAACTGCATGGTGCCCCCCCCCAAAAAAAAAAAATGGTGTGGGGGTCCCCTCTCAATCCATACCGGACCCTTATCTGAGCATGCAGCCCGGCAGGTCAGGAAAGGGAGGGGACAAGCGAGTGCCCTCCCCCAGAACCATACCAGGCCAAATGCCCTCAACATGGGAGGTTGCTCTGGGGCGGGGAGGGGTGGGGCCAGACCTGAGAAAAAAAAAAAAGCTGCGCACTCGTTGAAGGCTAACAGTTGTAAGGGGAGGGGCCAGCCGGTGATGTCACCTTGTGTAGGTGACGTCTTTCGTCTTTAAAAACTGTAAGACGAAGGAGCGGGCAGGCGGCGGTTAGTCTCTGATGAGTGCTGAGCTTTTTTTTTTTTTTTTCGGGTCCAGCGGTGTTGGATCTACATGGGGGGGCATTCTTTTTTGATTTTTCATAAAGTTATTGTCAAAAACTGTCTTTGTGTTTTTTTTCATTATGTGACCCTTTTTGGGGAATGAGTAGGGGTGCAATGTGTCCCATACTCATTCACATGGGGGGCAGGACCTGGATCTCGTTAAAGGGGGCTTCCAGATTCTGATAAGCCCCCCCGCCTGTAGACCCCAACAACCACAGCCCAGGGTTGTGGGGAAGAGACCCTTCTCCTCATGACCATGGGGACAATGTGCTTTGGGGTGGGAGTGGCCAAGCCCCCCCTGCCCAAAAGCGCCTCCCCCACATTAACCACTTAAGGACCGGAAGGATTTCCCACGTTTGGACCAGAGCACTTTTTGCGATTCAGCGCTGCGTCATTTTAACTGACAATTGCGCGGTCGTGCGGCGTGGCACACAAACAAAATTTGCGTTCTTTTTTCCCCACAAATAGAGCTTTCTTTTGGTGGTATTTGATCCCCTCTGCGTCATTTCTGATCGCCGCTATAAACAAAAGAAAAGCGACAATTTTGCAAAAAAAAAAAAAATACAATATTTCTTACTTTTCACTAAAATACAAACCCCCCAAAAAAACCAAATATAAAAAAACAAATTTATTCTTCGGTTTTGGCCGATTTATATTCTTCTTCATATTTTTGGTAAAAAAAAAATCGCAATCGGCATTTATTGATTGGTTTGCGCAAAAGTTGTCACGTTTGCAAACCATGAGAATTAATTTCTGGCGTTTTAAAATTTTTTATTTTTTTTTACTAGTAATGGCGGCGATCTGTGATTTTTATCGGTACTGCGATATTGAGGCGGACATGTCGGACATTTTTGACACCTTTTTTGGGACCAATGACATTTATACAGCGATCAGAAATTTAAATATCCACTGATTACTGTGTAAATGTCATTGGCAGTGAAGAGGTTAACCTGCAGGGGGAGATCTAGGGGGTAACTGTGTTCCCTAGACGTGTTCTAACTGTGAGGGGGCTGGGCTGCCAGGGGCACCAGAGATCTAACTGATGCCAGAGACAGGAATCAGTAGATCTCTTACATGCCACCTGACAGAGCGGGGGAACCGCCGTGTTTAGATTGGCGGTTACCCGTTCTGGCTCTGTCACAGGGCATCGCAAGTCGACGGCGGACATCGAGTCAACCTGACCCGTGGCCCTGCTCATGGAGCGTGCGGTGGGCACAAGCGCGCGCCACCAGCCCCTAGCCGTCGTGCACGCGAATGATGTCTATAAGCGGCAATTCGCGGGACAGAGCCACGCTGTCGCCGCTTATAGTCATTATACGCTTGGCAAGTGCTTAAAGGAATGTGACTTGATATGGTTCAGGAGGGGGGGAGGGTGAGCGAGCGCCGCTGGTGGCACGCACTTGTGCCCGCCGCACGCTCCCTGAGCAGGGGCACGGGTCAGGTCGACTCGCAATGTCCTTACCGCCCTTTCCTGACCTGGTGGACTGCATGCTCAGATAAGGATCTGGTATGGATTGAGGGGACCCCATGACATTTTTTCCTATTTTTTGCGTGGCGTTCCCCCGAAGGGCCTGGTATGGTTTTGGGGGAGACCCCACGCTGTTTTTTTTTCCATTGTTTTTGCCGGCAGTTCCTTTTTTTACATTCAGCTTTCAACGAGGAAACCCGCTGACAGCTGATGACTCAACAGTTGTTAAGGATCCGGCGGCCGGCTTCCTTGCCCGCTCCTTAGCAACCCGGTGTTTAACCGGTTCCCGACCGCGTAATGTATATTTACTGCGGCAGTGTGGCGCTGTCTCGTGAATCGCCATATATAAGCGGTGATCCGCGCATGCACAGTTAGCTCTCGTGCCCGCCGCACTCTGGAGGACCCGATGTCCGCCGGCGAGCTGCGATGAGCTGCCAGAGGGAAAGAATTGGGAACCGGCGATATAAACATGGCGGTTCCCCACTCTGTCAGGCGGCATGTAAGAGATCTACTGGTCCCTGCCATTGGGATCAGTTAGATCTCTGGTGCCCCTGGCAGCCCAGCCCCCTCACAGTTAGAACGCCTAGGGAACACAGTTACCCCCTAGATCACCCCCTGCAGGTTAACCCCTTCCCTGCCAATGACATTTATACAGTAATCAGCGGATATTAAAATTTCTGATCGCTGTATAAATGTCATTGGTCCCAAAAAAGTGAAAAAAATGTCTGACATGTCCGCCGCAATATCAAAGTCTTGATAAAAATCGCAGATCGCCGCCATTACCAGTAAAAAATAAAAAATGTAAAAACGTCAGAAATAAATTCTCATGGTTTTAAACGCCGCAACTTTTGCGCAAACCAATCAATAAACGCCGATCGTGATTTTTTTTTTACCACAAATATGAGGGAGAATAGAAATCGGCCAAAACCGATGAATAAATTTGTTTTTTTTTATATTTTTTTTGGATTTGTATTTTAGCAAAAAGTAAGAAATGCTGTTTTTTTTTTTTGCAAAATTGTCGCTTTTTTTTTGTTTATAGCGGTGATCAGAAATGACGCAGCGGTGATCAAATACCACCAAAAGAAATCTCTATCTATGGGGAAAAAAGGATGCAAATTTAGTTTGGGTACAACGTCGCACGACCGCGCAACTGTCAGTTAAAGCGAGGCAGCGCCGAATCGCAAAAAGTGCTCTGGTCCTAAAGGGGGAAATCCTACCGGGGCTGAAGTGGTTAAAGGGACATAGAATTTTAAAAAAAACGCAAAATGCATGGTAAAACCCACCTAAACGCGGGTTTAAAAACGCACCAGAAAACGTGCCTGAAAAACGCATCAACCGCATAGATGTGAACCTAGAAAGCTTTCATTCAAAATGCTATTGCCGTGTTCATGGGGGGTGGGCAGGGAAAGTTTCAGGAAACATAAAATGTAAGCAGATTGAGGTTTCAGCTCTAAATATCCCATTGAATGGATAGATATATAAAGCAGGCAGCAGATGCGCTCTCAGCGGGGTTTACAACAGGAGAAAAAATTCCAGTGTACAAATGTAATTTATTAAAGTACGTTGGAAAATTTCTCCTGTTGTCCCGCTGAGTGCACCTGTTGCTTGCTTTATACAGCGCCTTGAAAAAGTATTCATACCCCTTGAAATCCCCCACATTTTCTCATGTTACAACCAACAACGTAAATATATTTTATTGGGGTTTTATGTTATAGACGACACAAACTGGCTCATAGGAAAATGATAAATGATGCAAATAAATCTGTGAAAAGTGTGGGGGGGGCATTTGTATGGCGCCCCCTTTACTCCGATACCCCTAACTAAAATCTATTAGAATCAATTGCCTTCAGAAGTCACCTAATTAGTAAATAGAGTCCGCCTGTGTGTCATTTAATCTCAGTATAAATACAGCTGTTCTGTGAAGCCCTCAGAGGTTTGTTAGAGAACCTTAGTGAACAAACAGCATCATGAAGGCCAAGGAACACACCAGATAGGTCAGGGATAGAGTTGTGGAGAAGTATAAAGCAGGGTTGGGTTATAATAAAATCCCCCAAGCTTTGAACATCTCACGGAGCTCTGCTCAATCCATCATCCGAAAATGGAAAGAGTTTGGCACAACTGCAAATCTACCAAGACATGGCCGTCCACCTAAACTGACCAGCCGGTCATCAGAGGAGCAGCCAAGGGGTCCATGGGAACTCTGGAGGAGCTGCAGAGATACACAGCTCAGGTGGGAGAATTTGTCCACAGGACAACTATTAGTCATGCCCTCCACAAATCTGCCCTTTATGGAAGAGCGGCAAGAAGAAAGCCATTGGTGAAAGAAAAACATAAGAAGTCCCGTTTGCAGTTTGTGAGAAGCCATGTGGGGGACACAGAAAACATGGGGAAGAAGGGGCTCTGCTCAGATGAGACCAAAATTCAACTTTTTGGCCTAAAAGCAAAATGCTATGTGTGGCGGAAAACTAACACTGCACATCACCCTGAACACACCATCCCCACCGTGAAACATGGTGGTGGCAACTTCATGGTGTGGGGATGCCTTTCTTCAGCAGGGACAGGGAAGCTGGTCAGAGTTGATAGGAAGATGGATGGAACCAAATGCAGGGCAATCTTAGAAAACCTGTTAGAGTCTGCAAAAGACTTGAGACCGGGGCGGAGGTTCGCCTTCCAGCAGGACAACGACCCTAAACATACAGCCAGAGCTACAATGGAATGGTTTAGATCAAAGCACATTCATGTGTTAGAATGGCCCAGCCACAGTCCAGACCTAAATCCCATTGAGAATCTGTGGCAAGACTTGAAAATTGCTGATCACAGACGCTCTCCATCCAATCTGACAGAGCTTGGGGGATTCTGCAAAGAAGAATGGGCAGAAATGTCCTCTCTAGATGGGCAAAGCTGGCAGAGACTTCGCCAAAAAGACTTGCAGCTGTAATTACAGAGAAAGGCGGTTCTACAAAGTATTGACTCCGGGGGGTGCCATACAAATGCCCCCCACACTTTTCACAGATTTATTTGTATCATTTTCCTTCCCCTTCACAATTATGTTGCACTTTGTGTCGTCTATCACATAAAATCCCAATAAAATACATTGACGTTTTTGGTTGTAACATGAGAAAATGTGGGGAATTTCAAGGGGTATGAATACTTTTTCAAGGCGCCATATCTTCATATTTTACACAATATCCCTACAAATGTGTGCTGTGGCCCATCTGTACCGTACCTATTATAGACTGTATATATATATATATGTAGTGCTCACCCCCCCCCCCCCCCCAAAGGAGGGCTGCTGAATGCCATAGATCTCTCTCCTAAATTAGTGCAGCAGCAGCCAGGCACACAGCAACAGTCACTCTCTCTGGCTCAATGAGCAGTCTAGGGCACATGGGTCAAACACAAGGCCCGCTGGCTGAATGTAGCCCACCAGGCCACTTCATGTGGCCCTCGCACCCATGGATTTTTTTCACACAGAACGTGGCGGAAATCTGTTCCTCCACCTCCGGCTCTTGCCCTCCGCATAAGAAATGTCCCAGACCAGGCAAACGCTAGTAGAGATGCACAAGAGACAGCAGCAGCCACAATCGCCAGGATCCTACACTTAGATCTGTAATCTCAAAAGTCCATGGATATTTGAATGCCTCCATCTAAGATCAGACAGACATTTCTCCGGTGAACTCCCCAGACCAGAGATTTTCAGCAAAGCAGGCTCCCCAGCTCTATCATAGCTAAGACCTCAATGAGCACACAAAGGCCTTCAAATGGGCTGTCTAGAAGGGCAGCAGCCCTTTAGGCTGGGAACTCTCCCTGGACAAGAACAGGGCTGCTCCAGAATCCAGACTATTTATGTTCTCTTCAGGTACCTACCAGCCACACCTCCCCTAGGGATTGACTGAGACTCTGTAAATATTAAGACTGTTCATTTGGTCTGCTCCACCATGGGCGTCCGCAGGTTGGGGCTAGGAGGGGCAACTGCCCCCCCCCCCTGCAGTAAGGGATCGGATTGGGGGTTCCCCACTAGGTCCTTATCCTCTTGAGCCACATATGCAGTTTCTGACAGTCTCTTGGGCTATGTATTCAGTGTCTGATCGTCTATTGTGGCATGTCCACAGTCCCTGACCGTCTCCTGTACCATGTCTGCAGTCTCTGACCGTCCCCTGTACCATGACCGCAGGCTCTGACCATCTCCTGTACCATGTCTATAGTCTCTGACCGTCTCCTGTACCATGTCCGCAGTCTCTGACCATATCCTGTACCATGTCTGCAGTCTCTGACCATATCCTGTACCATGTCTGCAGTCTCTGACCGTCTCCTGTACCATGTCGGCAGTCTCTGACCATATCCTGTACCATGTCTGCAGTCTCTGACCATCTCCTGTACTATGTCTGCAGTCTCTGACCATCTCCTGTACCATGTCTGCAATCTCTGACCGTCTCCTGTACCATGTCCGCAGGCTCTGACCATATCCTGTACCATGTCTGCAGTCTCTGACCATCTCCTGTACCATGTCCGCAGTCTCTGACCATCTCCTGTACCATGTCCGCAGTCTCTGACCATATCCTGTACCATGTCTGCAGTTTCTAACCATCTCCTGTACCATGTCCGCAGTCTCTGACCATCTCGTGTACCATGTCCGCAGTCTCTGACCATCTCCTGTACCATGTCTGCAGTCTCTGACCATCTCCTGTACCATGACCGCAGTCTCTGACCGTATCCTGTACCATATCTGCAGTCTCTGACCATCCCCTGTACCATGTCTGCAGTCTCTGACCGTATCCTGTACTATATCCATAGTCTATGACCATCTCCTGTATCATGTCTGCAGTCTCTGACCCTGATAATGTAATAATGACATTGTCAAAAAGGGGCCGAGCATGGATGACCTTAAAATTATGCCTCCTCCCCCCCCCCCCCCTGAAAAAAGTTCTGCGGATGCCCAGGTGCTCCACTCCTATGTTCTGGAGCCTTCCAGAAGGTAGGGAGAAGTAATCAAATCTGCAGCCCGTGAGACTCTGATCAGTCCAAAACAATCAGCAACTGCTCCACTGATTACAGAGGAGCCTTAAAAGAACTACATTTACCTAATATCCTATTGTCTAACTATGAAGGCGCTAGTTATAACCATTGTAAGAAAATGGAAAGCAGCAGAACCACCATGTCTCCAAGATGTTATCAAAATTCTTATAGTCATTTCTTTATGGAACACGCTTTGCCCAAGCCCGTCTCCAACTCTCTAAACTTATGAAGCACTGAGACCCTTGGCTCAAGGACATTAGAAGGGCTTCTCTTCTCATCAAAAATAAACCCAAATAATCCATAATTCTGTCATAATGAAAAAAAAACACATGATGGTTCACCGCCAGTATACAGGTCCCACCCCAGGGTTTAGGGTTCCAGTCTGCTGCAGGGTGCTACGAAGGCTGCAGGAGCTCAGCAAACACTATCTCATTCACCAGACAGTCCACACTTTCTCACACTCCACCTCATAGACAGATTATGACTCCTTCCTGCCCTGTTTTAGGAATCCCCTGCAGGCAGGTTAACCCTTTCAGAACAAAGACCCTGTAACCAGAGTTGGAGGCTCTTTTCCACCCAAAGTCTCTCTGAGCCTCCGAATGTTGGGTCCAAAATGAGGACTTACCAGTGCTGGGCAAATCACAAGTCAGTTTACCCATTTCCAAACAGAACCCCTCACCCTGCATGGATGAGAACCCCAGGGTATTTCAAACTGCAGTCAATTCATCTCCCTTAAAGGGACCATAACCCAAATAATGAGGACTTGTATCTCCTGTCTAGGACTAATCACTGAAATCCTGTCCTCTTATTTTTTTAGGACACTACTGCATTAAAAGTGTGCATGGACCAAATATGCAGGTTGGGAACTTCTGCCAGTAACGTGTGTTAATTTGCATGGTGGTAAAGTGTTGCGTGCACGTTTAATTGCAGAACTGGCATCAAATGCCCTATTTAATGCAAGGAGTAGTAATAGAAAGTGCATGATCTTCAGCTAGCCCCTGATCCTTGTTCCTGTGCATCCTGAGTTACTCTGATTACCTGTTTTTGACTTGGCTTGCTCCTGGACGTCTCTCTGTCTGACTCCTGATCTTGACCCTGGCTCGATGAAAGACCCTGATTCCATTTGATCTCTTGTGTATGACTTTGCCTTGGATCCTGACCTCCTTTCTGTCTCCAGCTGTACTGCTCATCTATGCATGACCTTGGCTTGGCTCCAGACAGTGTCTCTCTGCTCTTTATCATACCACTTGCCTGTGCATGACCTGGGCTTGGCCTTGACCCCCATGCTGCTACCTTCTAGACCTCCTCTACTAGTCTTGCCCTGCATCATCCTACCATGGGTATATAGGCTGTGACCCACGGTTTGTTTAGTGTGCCACTCAGGCTCGATCACTATGGGGAGTAGTGTGGGTGATGCTGCAACCACTGCAGGAGTGCCAGCAAGGGATGGAACTCGTCCTAGCTCCTGTAGTCACTGGAAGGAAGAGAGGAAAAATCCCTGGTGCTGCACATCCACAGAGTCCTATGGTGGTATGAGAGAAACAACCTTAACCTGGGCTCCTGCCGGGTCACACCCTCAACACGTTTCACTCCACCATTGGGCTTAGTCATGGGGATCTACATGACTAAGCTCCGAGGAACGGAGTGAAATGCGTCTGGAGCATGGCCTGGTGGGAGCCCAAGCTGAGGTTGTCTCTCTCAAACCACCATAGGACTCCGTGGATGTGTGAAACCAGGGATCTTTCCTCTCTTCCTTCCAATGGGTACATAGGCTGCCAGCTACAGAACCTCCTCGGGAAGCCTCTGTGACTCCTGACTGCTGCCTAGATTCAGTTGTTGGTGGCAACATCCACAGGGCAACTATCTACCATCCAGATCTCTGGCACCCATGCTACTTTGTGCCTTGCACACCCTGTCACCTGTCCAGGGGTGTTCAGACCGGAGCTGTAAGGGAAGCCTTCTCGTTACTTCAGCTTCCAACCAAGTACATGACATAAAGTGGTCCAGCTCCACCAAAAAACTCAATATGTTCCAAACCTTCAGAAGACCAGATATGTTGATGAACACCATGTCCTGGTCCCCCGCACCTCATTGGCCAGGACTCAACACCAAGACGCGCCTGCAATTTCTCATCCCATTCTAGATGCTGTGACCCAGGCCTGTCTGTAAATCAGTTCTCATAATTGCCCCTCGTCGCATTTTATCTGAAATGACCGGCTAGTTCGTTTTCAAGGATTACGGCCGACACAGGCTGTTGTGAATTTCATTTACAGCAAATCATTTCATTGACGGTTTTACGGAATGACTAAGCAAAGATTAGTGGCACGCGGTTAATGCCGACTGGAAATATTAATAATTTTAATGCGGGATCGCTGTTATTTACAGCAAAATATGTCTGCGAAAGTGAAGGTTAATTGACAGATTTCATATCGGCGCGGTTTAATCCACAAGTAGCCGGTGTAGGCTTTTCCACATAATAAATTAAAAAAAAGAAATTAAGGCCACTGCCCGCGCGGCTGTTAGGAAGCGGTAAACACAGGTGGCATGACTGACAAATGAAAAGGAAGTCATGTAGGGAAACAAAGAAAGAACGTTCTTAAAATGCAAGTTACGAGAAAAAGGTGCGAAAGCAGGAAGCTGAAGTAAGAAGTGTTTTCTGCTGGAGACAGCGGATGCATTGATTTTATTTAAAAGTAAAACTTTTTTTTTGGTTTTGTTTTGCATAGTTTAGGACATTTTTAACCTTTTTTGAAATTTAATTTTTGTTTGTTTCTATCCGGGAAATCTGTCTGGAATTGCCTGTTCCAAAAACAAAAGAATTCCTGCTGGCCAATTTTACACAGTTCTAACATCTGCGCGGGCTGACGCTCTAAATCAGCCTTTTTCTTTTTTTTTTTTTTAAATTCTCTTTATTGAGCCAAGTTATTGCATACAGAGTGTACATACAGTGGTAGCAGGGATAAACTGAATACAGGAAGATATCAAGTACGTAAAACAGAGGACGATGGTGACATACATGTGAGACATACGTTATTGAACCGAGTTATTTCTCTTAAATTTTTTTTTTTTTTCTTTTTCCGACTAAATCTCGCAGTCGGGCGCGTCTACAATCTTGACACATTTTAACCGGTCGTCCTTAAGAAAACAAAAACCTTGTCCGTTAAGGTCTGTCTAAAGGGCCTATCTTTGTTTGTTTTTAATTTAAAGTTTTTTCCAATTTTTACAGGATTTGATACGTTTTGTTTTGGTTTTTTTTTCAAAATGAAAATTTATTTTAGTTACGTAGGCGACAGAGGTCGTCTTTTGTGAAGAAT
>BLSH010351850.1:223523-235312 GCA_018402905.1 Glandirana rugosa | reverse complement strand
AAGTTAAAATCTCCTCCGAGTATCAGAATACCCTCCTGAAAATCCAGTAAGACTGGGATTAGGGTCCGCAAGAAGCCAAGTTGGCCAGAATTTGGGAGGTATACGTTGGCCAGGGTCACTGTGGTGGTTCCTATTTTCCCCTTCACCAAGAGATATCGCCCTAGTTGGTCTACTTGTTCCTGTAGGTACGTCCACTGGACTGATTTAGCTATCAGGATACTGACTCCTTTCGAGCGTGCTATGGGTGAGGGAGCATGGTACCCAATAGGGAAGTCTCGGTTGGAAACCCTAGGGATCATCTGCTGTTTAAAATGGGTCTCTTGGAGGTACACTACCTGCGAGCGCAACCTTTTAAGCTCTGCTAGTAGCCTGGAGCGTTTCTCGGGCGTAGCAAGGCCTCTTACATTCCATGAGGTGAAGCGAAATCCCGCGTCACCAGTTTGGTGACGTGTGCTCCCCCCTGGCATGGTGTCCGGAGCCCCTGCTGAGGGGGGGGGGAGGGGGGTGTAGAAGAAGATGAGCTAGAAAGGGGTGAGGCGAGAAAAGAGAGGAGCGAGGAGAGGGGTTGAGAGCGAATATCAAAAGTATAGCAAGAGTGTAGTTCTGACCCCTTTAGCCGATGGCGGTGGGGTAGATGTAATACTTAGTCTGTGTGGACAGTGGTAGGATTCAAAGGATATCTAGTAACGGCTTACTAAAGCCTTGCGCTAACGCGCAACCTACTGGTGGGTGGTGGAAAGTAGACTATGAGAAGCGTGGGGATAGGGTGCTAGACCGGGAGAGATTGTAGAACATCATCAATAATCCAAACCTTTAAACGAATGTTCTCACCCCGAGGTAGGCGCACCTAACCCCCGGGTGAGAAGATAAAATTGTAAACACAGTAATACTTAATACCTGCAACATTAAGTGATCTATTTGCCACGCCAGGACGAAAAACCCCTTGGGTACCGGAGGGCGAGTGTCTGGCCCCGCCCTCCACTGCCCCACGACCTCGCGGGCAAGGGTTAAACCTGTATGATGGGGCGCCGGGCCACCAGAACCGTCCCGCCCCGAGGGCCCCCCCAAAAGGAAGGAGCCCCGAGGGTGGGAGAGACATCAACACCGGCCCCTCCACCACACAGCACCTCCATTTTTAACTTATGCTAATCAGGCTCCGGTGGAGCGTCAAAACATCGTTAAACTCTGCTAATGTCTTTCCTGTGGTAGCGGTAGCCTCCATTGGTAAGGAAAGGCCCCGGCCTCCCCCCACGCCGCCCGCCAAGCCATAAGGTGACGTCCGTAGAGAGATAAAGTGAAGTAACAATATATATATATAAGTTTAGGTTTCACCCCTCTCACATCTCCTCATGAGGGGAATCTGATCGAGGGGGAGATCTGAGATCTGAGCATCCCCGCTCCGGCTGCCGAAGCAACCGTTAGCCGGGGACATTGTCGTAGGTGAGGTCTAGGTTGGCATTGGCGACGGGGGTAAGAGACCGACACCCCCCTCCAAGACATTTCAAATAAATGAGTGAAGGCATATTCTGGGTAAAGTCTCCGCTAGGGGGAGGCCAGCCTTCAACCTGTTAGTAGTCCATGTTCCGGTGTCTATACATACGTGCGGGACCTCCCACAAGCTCGAGGCGACCATGGTTATGTTATTCCTTAGACACAGAAACCGGAACAGAGATAAAAAAAAATATAGAAGAAAAAAGAAAAGGGGTCATATATATCCGGGGGCGTATTGCGGGTGTCAGTCACTGGCAGAATGTCCGAGGCACGTATAAGGCCTTGTGCAGGCCTGCTGGTTGAAATCCAAAAGGAGAATAAAGAAAAAAGGATAAGCAAGGACAGTACCTGAGTTGGGGGTCAGCGGACCCCGGCATAAGGACCGTTCATGTCTGCGTCCCTGCTGCCCGGGCCCGTGGGAGGGCAGGGGTCCGGTCTGTGAACTCACTGCTCTGAGGTGGATGGGGTCACTCGTGGCGCCCTCCTGGATCTGGAACGCTGTCTGCGTCTTCTGGATCTCTGTGGTCTTGGGGATGCAGATCTTGAGACGGGGAAGTCCGTAGGGGTGGAGAAGTCTAGCCAATCAGGTATCACCACCTCGGGCACCCCGAGGAAAGCGAAAAGTCCTGGCAACTGGTCAGGCCATCTCAACACAAAGGTTCCATTGCCTTTTTGTATGATGATGTGGAAGGGGTGTCCCCATCTGTACGTGGCTCCCGAGGTTCGAATAATGTCCAGGAGGGGCCGAATGATCCCTCTCATCCGCAGTGTCAATTTGGAGAGGTCCGGGAACAGCCGCACCGAGGCCCCATCGAAATCCACTGGACCGCTGGCCCAGGCTTTGCGCATGATGTCCTCCTTAATAGCATAGAAATGTATCCTGGCCAGCACGTCTCTGGGGGCAGAGGGATCACCTCCTCTGGGGCCCTGAACCCTGTGTACCCGATCGATCTCTAGAGGCTCTGTAGGGGGCCTGCCGAGCAGTCCATTAAAGATGGCGGTGACCGAAGCCTTCAGATCGCTCCCCCCGGTAGCCTCTGGTAGCCCCCGCAGCCTGATGTTGTTCCTCCTATTACGGTTTTCACCGTCATCTATGGCCAGTCTCATCAGTATAAGCTGTCGTCGGCTAGCTGCGTGTGCTTCCTCGAGTGCATCAACTCTGGAGGCTATAGCTGTGGTGGAGGCCTCAACCTCCGCGACCCGGGAGTCCGTCTGTTCCACCTGCTGCTTGATGTCATGAATTTCCCTGGAGAGGGTACTCACTATGGAAGCAGCCATCTCGGTCATGTCCTGTTTGGTGGGCAGTAATGACACCAGGGCTTGCCACGATGTGGCTGCGGGCCCTTGTGGGGCTGTGGCTGCAGTCCCGCCGCCATCAGCGCTTGCCGAGCACGGCGGGTCCTCCTCGGGGATGACCGGTGAAGCGATCGGGGAGGTCCGGTCATTAGGCTGACTCTGCTGCTCCGGATTCGGTGCCGTGTGGAGCTTCCCCGATTTCTTTTGGGTGGTAGAGACCGCGCTGTTAATGCGGGTCGGCGCCATCTTGGGGGCCCAAGCCGGTGACTGGGCCGCGGAATGTCGAAGGAAATAGGCCGAAATGTCCGACCCCCGGTTAACGCTCGGGGTCCCTGGAACTCCGTCTACCGTGGACATGTAAGGGCAGGTAAGGATATCTTGGTCTGGCGTGTCTGTGAGGCTGGCTCTCCCGGTCACTGCACGGAGCTCCCCAGCACACGTCTTCACGGCGCCATAGCTTAGCCACGCCCCCCCAAAAAAAAAATCAGCCTTTTTCAAACTTTTCAACACCGACGAACCCTCAAAATAATTCTCCGGTCTCGCGGAACCCCTGCTAAAAATTAAAAATCTACAACTCATGATTAGAGTTGAGTGAACCTCTGGAAGTTCGGGTTCTGCTGGTTCGGCCAAACTTCGACCCCGACCACGAACCCCATTGAAATCAACGGGGACCCGAACTTTTAGGCACAAAAATGGCTGTAAGAAAGTCCAGGAAAGTCCTGGAGGTCTGCAAAAGGAAGGAAAATGGGGGTAAGGGTCAGACAAGTGCCCTACAAAGAAATGGGGATAGGGGAAATAACTTTAAATAATAAAAAAAATCAAAAATGGTGGTGGATGTGGACTATCTTAAAACTGTGTGAGAAAAGTATAAATTAGCGGGGAGAAGCCATATCACTGTTCTAAGAACAGTGATATGGCTTCTGCCAGCTAATTTATACTTTTATCACACAGTTTTAAGATGATTGTACATTCTACAATTCTACTGTGAAAAAAGTATACATTAGCCGGGAGAAGCCATATCCCTGTTCTTAGAACATCTGCAAACTGTGTGTGAAAACTATCAATTAGCGGTGAGAAGCCAGATCACTGTTCTAAGAACAGTGATATGAGAAAATTACCAGAACCCCGAACCCGGACTTTTTTTAAAAAGTCCGGGTTCGGGTCCGGGTCCCGGACACCCAAAAGTTCGGTACGGACCTGAACTTTACAGTTCGGGTTCGCTCAACGCTACTCATGATACATTAGTGTGATGGTCCATGGGAAGAATGCTCCTTACACTTGTGGTCATTGGGAAGAATTACCCCCTTACAGATAGCTAAAAAGATCAATGGGATCATTGGGAATTTACCTGAGAGGTAGAAATTGACCATTGCTCAAGGAACCCCTAGCAACCTCTGGAGGAACCCTAGTTGAGAAACCCTGCTCTAAATGTTTGTATGGACCTGCTTGTGCCTTGTCTCTACATTGCTGGCCTAGTCTTGCCAAATTTTACCCTGCTTTATCCTCTAGGGTCACTACTTCTGAAAACAACTTCCCTTCCTGTCTCCAGTACATTTTGGCTTAGTAATGCTAATTAAAACTGTCCTGCCACTTGCCAATTTTTACACTGCTTTATCTTCAATGGTCTCTGAACCACTTGCCTACCGGGCGCCTTCACCCCCTTCCAGCCCAGGCCAATTTTCAGCTATCGGCGCTGTCGCACTTTGAATGGCAATTGCGCGGTCATGCAACACTGTACCCATATGACATCTTTATCTTTATTTTTTTTACACACATAGAGCTTTCTTTTAGTGGTATTTAATCACCACTGGGTTTTTATTTTATTTTATGCTAAACAAATGAAAAAAAGACCAACAATTTTGAAAAAGAAAATGTTTTCAGATTCTGCAAACAGGTAATTTTTATTCACTGATGCATGCTGATGAGGCTGCACTGATGGGCGATGATGAGGCAGCACTGATGGGCGCTGATGAGAAAGCATTGATGAGGTACTAATAAGTAGCACTGAAGGATGCTGTTAGTTGGCACTGATGGGCACTGATTGACAGCACTGATGGGCACTGAGGCACTGATTGGCAGCACTGATGGGCACTGATTGGAAGAACTGATGGGCACTGATTGGCATCACTGATGGGCACTGAATGGCACTTTTGGGGCTGCACTGATAATCAGGACATTGATGATGAGTGCCCTGATTATCAGTGCAGATGTCCCCTTTCACACTAGCCAGGTACCAGCTAGCTACTCTCCTCTCCTTTATGCTGTCAGCATGAGGAAAGGAATGCCAATAACCGGCTTCTGTTTATATCATGATCAGCTGTCAATGGACATAGCTGATCATGTGGTAAAGAGCCACTGTGATTGGCTCCTTACCCCAATATGTGATCAGCTGTGGACACAGTGATCACAGAACGTGCTGGGGGCTCAGGGGGAGGGTGGGGGGGGGCCATTCCCAAAAGACATCATATGACGCCCTCCCAAAACTGGGTGACCATGCTGTAGGAGCCAATTGGATATAGCGCGGTCAGAAAGTGGTTAATTCTTGACTGAATCCACCTGTCTAGTGTCCATGTCTATAGTGCATTTTGGCTTAGTCTTGCTCATAAAACTGTCCTGCCATTGGCTAATTTTTACACTGCTTTATCATATGAGATCTCTTCATTTTTTAATGAAATTACTTGCCTGCTCCATGTTTGCATTAGTATATTCTAGCCTAGAGCTGCTCCTTAAAACTGCTATGTTGCTGGACACTTTTTGTACTGCTTTATCATCTGTGATCTCTAAATTCTGGTTCGAAAACACCTGCTTGTGCATTACATCCCTTGCACAATTTTGCCTAGTCTTGCTCAGCCTGCTGCAGGCCAATTGTTGTTATCTCTGGACAAGTAACCCTGCTTTATCATCTAGGGTCACTAATTCTTGAATGAAAACACCTTCCTTTACCTGTTTGTGGTACATAGTACATTTTGGCTTAGTAATGCTAATTAAAACTCCCCTGCCACTTGCCAATTTTTACACTGCTGTATCTTCTACAGTTTCTTCATTCTTGAATGAACCCATCTGTCTGGTGCCCATGTCTATAGAACATTGTGGCTTAGTCTTGCTCATAAAACTGTCCCGCCACTGACTAATTTTTGCATTGCTTTATCATATGAGATCTTTTCATTTTGTTAATGAAATTACTTGCCTACTTCTTGTGACCATTAATATATTTCAACCTAGTGTTGCTCAAAACTATCTTGCTGCTGGACAATTTTTGCACTGCTTTATCATCTGCGGCCTCTAAATTTTGGTACAAAAGCATCTGATGTGCATTGCGTCTCTCACACAATATTACCTAGTCTTGCTCATTAAAACTGTCCTGCTGCTGCAGGTCAATTTGTACTCCATTTTATAATCGATGTGGCCTAGTCTTGCCAAATTTTACACAACTTTCTCATCTACAGTCACTAATTCTTGAATGAAAACACCTTCCCATTCTATTTCTGGTACATAGTATATTTTGGCTTGGTCCTGCTCATTAAAAATGCCCTGCCAATTGCCAATTTTTACACTGCTTTATCTTCTATAGTCTCTTAATGAAACCACCTGTCTGGTGCTCATGTCTATTTACATTTTGGCTTAATTTTGCTAGTTAAACTGTCCCACCACTGGACAATTTTTATACTGCTTTATCATCTGATCTCTTAACTTTTTAGTGAAATTTGCCTGCCTGCTTCTGGTCTCCATTAGTACATTTCAGCTTAGTGTCGCTCATTAAAACTGTCCTGCTGCTGGCCAATTTTTGCACTGCTTTATCGTCTGTGGTCTCTAAATTCTGTTTTCGAAGACACCCACTTCTGCATTGCGTCTCTCGCACAATATTGCCTGGTCTTGCTCAGTAAAACTATCCTGCTGCAGGCCCAATTTTACACCACTCTATCGTCTGCGGTGTCTTAATCTATAAAATGAAATCATCTACCGTGCCCTGCATCTCCAAAACATTACAGTTTCATCTTGATTTTTATAATTGCT
Organism: Glandirana rugosa; assembly: GCA_018402905.1. Lineage (NCBI taxonomy): Eukaryota > Metazoa > Chordata > Amphibia > Anura > Ranidae > Glandirana > Glandirana rugosa. The sequence continues at coordinate 228,511 of BLSH010351850.1, read as the reverse complement.
CTGGAGCTGGACAATTTTTACACAGCTGAGCTATATCTTGTTTGGATTGATGCTCTTCCTTTTTGAAGGAAAACACCTGCTGGTGCCTTGTGCCCCCAGTACGTCCTGGACAATCAACCCTCATTAAAACAGTCTTGTGGCTGGACAGTTTTTACACTGCTTTACCATCTGCGGTCCCTTAATTCTTATTGAGAGTTTGATAGAAGTTGATCAGCGGCAGAACCGCTTTTCATCAGCAAAAAGATTGTGCAAAATTTTAAAGGGTGCCACAAGTGAAAAAGAATGAAAATCAGTGCTCTAGACCACCAGACTCTGTATGCTGTGCAATATGTTAAACACATTAAAATTGTACTGCATGTTACATACTCCTGACCACTGCACTCTGTACACAGCGCTATATATTATACACTATTGACCTGAGTATTCAGTACATTATATACTTCTGCCTTCTGTACATTATGTACTGATCAGTTATAACATTATGACCACCCACCTAATATTGAGTAAGTCCCCCTTTTGCTGCCAAAACAGCCCTGACCCATTAAAGATTGAACTCCACCAGACAAAAGAATCACACTGCCTCCACCAACTTGCCTTCGCCCCATACTGCATCCTGGTCCCATTTTTTTTCCAGGTAAGTGACACACCGGGCCATCTATATGATGTCAAAGAAAACGTGATGCATCAGACCAGACCACCTTCTTCCATTGCTCCATGCTGATGTTCATGTGCCCATTGTAAGTGCTTTTGGCTGTGGACATGGATCAGCACGGGCACACTGACTGGTCTACGTCTACACAGCCGCATACACAACAAACTGTGATGCTCTGTGTGTTCTGACACCTTTCTATCAGAACCAGCATGAACTTTCTAGTAATTTGGCTCCAGTAGCTCTTCTATTGGATTGATTACATAGGCCAGCCTTCCCTCCCCACCTCCATCAATGAGCCTTCCTTCCCCACCTCCATCAGTGGCCTTCCCTCCCCACCTCCATCAATGAGCCTTCCCTCCTCACCTCCATCAATGAGCCTTCCCTCCCCACCTCCATCAATGAGCCTTCCCTCCCCACCTCCATTAATGAGCCTTCCTTCCCCACCTCCATTAATGAGCCTTCCCTCCCCACCTCCATCAATGAGCCTTCCCTCCCAACCTCCATCAATGTGCCTTCCCTCCCCACCTCCATCAATGAGCCATATTATGTTTAAATACATATTTCTGTTCTATTCTATTGTTTTTTTAATTATATTTTTTTCTATTTGAATTTCAGAAAATTGTTATATTCTTTCTAATTTATGATATTCTTTTTTTGTATTCCTTTTCTAATTTGTTTTTTTTTTCTATTAAAATTTGTTCTTTTTTTTACTATTTTATTTTTTTCTGTTTTACTCTATTATATTCTATTATTTTATTTTCTGTCATATTATTTTCTATTCTTTTCTATTTTTTTTATATCCCATTCCTTTATTTTCTATCCTATTTTATTCTCTTTGGAAATTGGAAAACTATTCGAATTCAAAAACTATTCGAGTTTGAAAACATTTATAATTTCGAATTTGCAAACTTTTCTAATTTCGAATTTGAAAACTTTTTTAATTCCAATTTGAAAACTTTTCTAATTTGAATCTGTCTTAGCTCAGTGACCCTGTTGCTAGCTTTATTACCATCACCATATACATTGGTTTGTGTGTGTTTTTTTTTTGTTTTTTTTTAACATTCGGCTAAAACTTTTGTGAATCAGTACTGCTTGGATCTTAAAGAAGGGTACACACCCCGAAAGCTTGTCCTGAAAAATTGTATGTTGGTGCAAATAAAAAAAGTATCACGGACAGTACTCAATTTTCTGTGTCGCAATCGCACTAATACGGCTACAATCACCTCAAGCAATTTGAATTTGAAAACTATTCGAAATTGATTTGAAAACTATTGAAATTCAGAAATTCTAATTGATTCGAATACGCATAAATGAAACTAATTCAGAAAATGAATTAAATGGGTTAAACAAATTTAACTAAACAAATTTATGTAAACAAAACTAAACAAATTTTTTCGTTCTGCACATGTCTATAGCGCTGTTTATTATATGTCGTTGAAAGAACACTCATATGATGTTCTGATGAATGAGATCTACAATTGGTGCCTGGAGAATGTACAAGTCACGGTATAGAATATACAATTAAGGCGTGGATCCTGAAGAAGCGAACTCTTTGCGAAACACGTTGATCCTGTATACCCTAATACTACAAGATGAAATGTATCTGTGAATTTATTGTTAATTGTGTTTTGTACTTTACTGTTTTTATCTTTATACAATAATAATTCATTATTTTATTATTTTTGTGTGATTTTTGTCAGTGGCCCTCACAAAGTCCCACCCATGGTCTCCCTGCCTTGTTTGGCTCTTAAAAAGGGGGGTGTTTTTGTTCTATTTTTAAAAAAAGTTAGGCCCACTTTTGCATTACTTGTAGTACAGCTCTTAAATATATATTTGCCCGAAGATCGGTGTTGTCTTTTCTGAAGGTATAAAGAGTTTCTGCTAAATACCTGATGGGAGACTGAAATTATGAGTAGAGTTGAGCGGACACCTGGATGTTCGGGTTCGGCCGAACTTTGCGAAAAACTTCGGGTTCGGTATCGAACTTGACCCGAACATGACCCTAAACCCCATTGAAGTCAATGGGGACCCAAACTTTTCGGCACAAAAATGGCTGTAAAAAAGTCCTGGCAAGTGCTAGAGGGCTGAAAAAGGAAGTAAAATGGGGGTAAGAGTAGGGCAAGTGCCCTACAAAAAAATGGGGATAGGGAAAATAACTTAAAATCAAATAAAAAAAAAAAAATGGGAAGGGGGTGGATGTGGAGTAGGAGCCTAGAGGTTGACTAGGGCCGTGACCATAGCAGTGTAGGTGGAAGTGGCGGTGGTGGAGGAGGAGCAGAAGGAGGAGGTAGCCAACACTTTTTGTTGTTTGTTTGGTTTTTTTTTCTATTTGGGGTAGCCCCCAAAATATTGAGGCATATTCATAAAAACAAGTATACCAATGGCTGTGTGAGGCCGGTCTAATGAGATGATTTTAGAACAATAATCTGTCCCTTACAGCACCAGCAGGAACCTCTCCATTTAGAACTAGGAGATGATTTTAGAACAATAATCTGTCCCTTACAGCACCAGCAGGAACCTCTCCCTTTAGAACTAGGAGATGATTATAGAACAATAATCTGTCCCTTACAGCAACAGCAGGAACCTGACCCTATAGGAGTAGGCGATGATTTTAGAACTATAATCTGTCCCTTACTGCAACAGCAGAAACCTGACCCTATAGGAGTAGGCGATGATTTTAGAACAATAATCTGTTCCTCAAAGCAGTAGACTCTACCTAGTCCAGTCAGATCGTTCTGTAATGCAGGATGAGATCTGCAATCTGTCCCTCAAAGCAGTAGTAATCTCTACCTAGTCCAGAATCAGATCGTTCTGTAATGCAGGATGAGATGTTATTGTATCTGCAATCTGTCCCTCACAGCGCCGGCAGCATCCTCTAATTACACTAGCCTGAGAGAATGTGACATGCAGCACTATGTGACTGCAGCTTATACAGAGGCTGGGTCACATGATGAACTGGCCAATCACAGCCCTGCCATTAGTAGGCATGGCTGTGATGGCTTCTAAGGGCAAACCAGTGAAACGCTTCTTGATTGACTGCCCTGCAGCTATTCAACAGGCGTGATGAAATACCCGAACCCGAACTTTTTTTCAAATGTCTGGGTTCGGGTCCGGGTCACGGACACCACAAAGTTCGGTACGGAACCAAACTTTACAGTTCGGGTTTGCTCAACTCTAATTATGAGGTTGGTCTCTCTTGTATCTTCTGCCTGGTCCCCGCTCAGAGTGGAACAGAGGGTACCGAGGGACAGGAGCAGTGGCGGCCGCTCCACTAGGGGCACTGCCCCCCTAATCCATGTGCCCCTAATCTCCATGGAAAGCACTGGAGGCATGGATTTTATTATTTTTTTTTTGCAGCACATGATTAAAGCTTGAGGCTCTAATTGGCTTCAAAAAGAGTGCACCCTGAGCCCACACTGTTATGTGACAATAGCGAATTAATATTCACTATTGTCTTCCTGCTTCTCCTCCCAGCCAATCTTAAGACCCGATTGGCCAAGAAGAGAAGCAATCGTATTGGCCAGCCTGGAGCAGAAGCAGGGGGAAGCCGCCGAGGAGGAGACGCGGGGGGAAGCCGTCGAACCTGCCTGCGACCTGGATGGGATAAGTACGGGGCTGGTGGGCATTTTGATTGATCGACTGATGGAATGGGGGGTCGGATGGTTTGTTTGCCACGACCCCCCCCCCCCCCAAAAATGGAGCACCAGCTGCCACTGGACAGGAAGAACGTGAGTGATAGCAGGTGTTGATAGGAGAACTTGCAGCAGGAGTTGCAATTCTAAGGAGACCGGTGTACCATCGGGACAGGAACAGTAGCTGTGCTGTCAGGAAGCCCACGGAAAAATCAGTTTGTCCCGGCGCACACGCATCTGCACTCGCATCAATGCGCGCGTTTGATACTAACGTTGGCGCCAGAAGGACTATTTAAACCAGGCCTCTGCACTGGCACATTGCTGTTTGGTCTGCAGCTTCTGCGTTCCTGAAACCTGTGATCCTGTTACCTGTCTTCTGTGACCTTGACCCGGCTTGTCCTTCACCTTTGTCTGACCTCGTGCCACCCCATTCTCACGGATCAGTCAGGCCCTGTCGCCTCGTCCTTCGACCTCGTTCGACCGACCTGTCGTCTCGTCCTTCGACCTTGTCTGACCGACCTGCCCAGCCGTTAGTCGCCCGTTTGTCGTCCGTCTTCCTAGTCCGTTTCTGTCCAGTGTTCCGTCCGGTCCCAGTCCCGTCCGTCGCTAGTCTGTTTCCACTTCCTGTTCGGCCCAGTTCCAGTGTCTTCTGTCCATTGTCCTAGTGTCCAAAGTCCTTGCGTCTTCGACGTCTGGTTTGTCGT
>BLSH010351850.1:203020-222814 GCA_018402905.1 Glandirana rugosa | reverse complement strand
CTTCCTGCTTCTCCTCCCAGCCAATCTTAAGACCCGATTGGCCAAGAAGAGAAGCAATCGTATTGGCCAGCCTGGAGCAGAAGCAGGGGGAAGCCGCCGAGGAGGAGACGCGGGGGGAAGCCGTCGAACCTGCCTGCGACCTGGATGGGATAAGTACGGGGCTGGTGGGCATTTTGATTGATCGACTGATGGAATGGGGGGTCGGATGGTTTGTTTGCCACGACCCCCCCCCCCCCCAAAAATGGAGCACCAGCTGCCACTGGACAGGAAGAACGTGAGTGATAGCAGGTGTTGATAGGAGAACTTGCAGCAGGAGTTGCAATTCTAAGGAGACCGGTGTACCATCGGGACAGGAACAGTAGCTGTGCTGTCAGGAAGCCCACGGAAAAATCAGTTTGTCCCGGCGCACACGCATCTGCACTCGCATCAATGCGCGCGTTTGATACTAACGTTGGCGCCAGAAGGACTATTTAAACCAGGCCTCTGCACTGGCACATTGCTGTTTGGTCTGCAGCTTCTGCGTTCCTGAAACCTGTGATCCTGTTACCTGTCTTCTGTGACCTTGACCCGGCTTGTCCTTCACCTTTGTCTGATCGCTGCCTGCCCTGACCCTGGCCTGCCTTGTGACCTGTCTTTGCCTGATCCTTCTGCCTGCTGTTTGCCCGCTGATTGCCGACCCGTCCAGCCAGTCTGTTCCAGCTTCCTGCTCTGCTGTCCAGCCAGCTTGCTCCAGCTTCCTGCTCCGCTGTCCCGGACTGACTAGGCACTCTTACCCCACCGTGCTCCCATGACTGCTGTATCACTCCCAGCAGCCCGCGAGCCGGAGTTGTAGGAGAGGTCTCCCTCTACCATCTGGTTCACCTTCCAGGTACGTAACTTGTGCTCAGAAGTCCAGCTGAGGTGAAAGGGGTACTCCACTTGCGCTGCAGGTCCAAGACATGTGGCTTTATAGCGCTCTAAGCACACTTGAGACAGAAACACTTATCCCTGCACAGAGCTGATACAGCAGACAGCCAGAAAGACTGTCTGCAGGATGGGAAGCCAGGATCAAAGACAGAAGCAAGGCCATAGGAATAGCCGGGGGCATCACCGGGTGGGCGGCGGGTACTGAATCATAAGCAGAGCTGAAGTCAGGTACAAAGTCGGGGTCAGGCACAGAACTAAAGTCAGGCACAGAGCCGGGGTCAGGCAAAAATAACACAAATAATTCTCCTGCTCTGTTTAGTGTGCACTTTTCTCTGCCCTCCACAGACTGGGGAATCCAAAGCACTAGAACATGAAAAGAAATGGAAGGCGCGTGGACCTAGCGCATTATCCTCAACCAAAGGTATTTATTTAAATAAAAGGTAAGTTTCAAACTCACAAACATAGGCTTGATAAAAACATATCAAAATGGTCCTCCACAAGAGTCTGTGAAGATGTCCACACCATATGGGACTATCTCTGTGGAGACATAGGTTGGCTAACGCGTTTCGAGAAATCCCTGTTCCACAGAGCCGGGGTCAGGAACTGGTGACAAGTCAGAAGCAGAATCCAAGATCAGGTCAGGAGCAAGCCAGGTCAGCAACAAGGGAAGCACACAGGATGCTTGAGCAAGGGCAGAGGCATCATTAACCACTTGCCGACCGCCCGCCGCAGCATGACGGTGGCAAAGTGGTTTGTTATCGCCAAAGCCGTCACCTGACGGCAGCCGCGATAATGAGTATTGTGAGCGCATTTGCGTCGCTGGAGGCACGCTCACTGTGTTCTGGGGGGCAGGGAGCGGATAGGGCAGACTCGATCGCCGCCGGCTACCCGTGATGGCTCCCCCCCCACAGTGAGAGAATGGAGGTCGGTGTATGTAAACACGGATCTCCGTTCTCATAGAGGGGGAAGGGCTGTGATCACAGGTTTCCTGTATATGGAAGCCGTGATGACTCCCCTCCCCCTGCCAGCCCAGCCCCATACAGTTACAACACACTGAGGGAACACATTTAACACTTAGAGTGCCCCCTTCAGGTTGACCCCTTCACTGCTAATGGCATTTACACAGTAATCAGTGCATTTTCATAGCACTGTTCGCTGTATAAATGCCAATGGTCCCAAAAAAGTGTCAAAATGGTCCGACATGTCCGCCGCAATATCGCAGTACCGCTAAAAATCGCAGATCGCCGCCATTACTAGTTAAAAAAAATAAAAACCCCAGAAATTAATTCTCATCATTCATAAATGTGGCAACTTTTGCACAAACCAATCAATAAATTCAGTTTGCGTTTTTTTTTTTTTTTACCAAAAAATATGAGGAAGAATAGAAGTCGGCCAAAACCGATGAAAAAAAAAAGTTTTTTATTTGGATTTCACTTCGGCTGGACTTCTGAGCACAAGTTACGTACCTGGAAGGTGAACCAGATGGCAGAGGGAGACCTCTCTTACAACTCCGGCTCGGGGGCTGCTGGGAGTGATACAGCAGTCACGGGAGCACGGTGGGCTAAGAGTGCCTAGTCAGTCCGGGACAGCGGAGCAGGAAGCTGGAGCAAGCTGGCTGGACAGCGGAGCAGGATGCTGGAAAAGACTGGCTGGACAGCAGAGCAGGATGCTGGAACAGACTGGCTGGACAGCAGAGCAGGATGCTGGAAAAGACTGGCTGGACAGCGGAGCAGGATGCTGGAAAAGACTGGCTGGACAGCGGAGCAGGATGCTGGAAAAGACTGGCTGGACAGCAGAGCAGGATGCTGGAAAAGACTGGCTAGACAGCAGAGCAGGATGCTGGAAAAGACTGGCTGGACAGCAGAGCAGGATGCTGGAACAGACTGGCTGGACAGCAGAGCAGGATGCTGGAACAGACTGGCTGGACAGCAGAGCAGGATGCTGGAAAAGACTGGCTGGATGGGTCGGCAATCAGCGGGCAAACAGCAGGCAGAAGGAGCAGAAAATAATTTTTTCTGCAAAATCATCTCTCATTTTTTGTTTATAGCGGTGATCAGAAATGATGCAGAGGTGATCAAATACCACCAAAAGAAAGCTCTATTTATGGGGAAAAAAAGACGCAAATTTTGTTTGGGTACAACGCCGCACGACCGCGCAATTGTCAGTTAAAGCGACGCAGCGCCGAATCTCAAAACATGATCTGGTCCTAAAGGGGGGAAATCCTTCCGGTGCCGAAGTGGTTAAAAAGGTCATCTGGCGCCAACATGCACCTATGTACGCGTATGCATTCACGTGCTTGGACACCGTGCTACGGGCAATGCCATGCGTGTGTGCATTCCTGCGTGCCAGATGTCTCACAGGAATTCCCTGACAGGTTCCAGCAGAGGGATGTATCTAATACAGTGTTCCCCAACCCTGTCCTCAAGGCCCACCAGCAGGTCATGTTTTCAGGATTTCCATTATTTTGCACAGGTGATTTAATCAGTTTCACTGCCTTAGTAATCACCACAGCCGATTCATCTGAGGGAAATCCTGAAAACATGACCTGTTGGTGGGCCTTGAGGACTGGGTTGGGGAACACTGATCTAATAAACTGATCATTGGGTGCACGGCCGATTATGAACATGGGCCTTCAATGATAATCCCATTCTTCTTCCAATTGTCTGCCGGCAGATAAAGAGTTACCGTTTGCAGCTGTGAACAGCGACTTTAAGTCATTCAAATTTATCTGTTTAATAAAACTTTTCATGTCTAATTCCAAAACGAATTCCGCCTGCCTCTGTGTTTTTATTTTTGCTTCCTTCAATGAGCCGAGTTCGGTGAGGACTGCAGAGATGTGTAGCCAGGTAGGGCAGATTGATGGCCCCTTATAAACAGAATTACACCATAAGCAGAATACTGATGGAGGATAGAAGGGATGGATCAAAGAATGGGATTCTCCTACGCTGGTGGCTGAGCGCCGAGAGAAACAATCCACCGCCTTCCCAGAGGAAAACGCACAGAGATGTCTAAAGAGAGCAAATATTTGTTTCCAGGTCATTCCAAGAATACGACCAAAAAGAATACTAACTTTATAAGGCCTCATGCACACGGGCGTTTTTTGACGCCGGCATTTTCTGGCGTTTTTTGCAGCTCTCCATGTTAGTCAATGGCCCCATAAAAATGTCGGCGTTTTTGAGCTGTAGGTGGCGTCGGCGTTAGTGAGCTGAAAGTAGAACCCACGGCCATCGCATTCTGAGGCTGTAACGTTTTGGCATTTTTTGACGCCGGCGCCGCAAAACGCCAACTAATATTGTACCGGCGTTTTCCGGCGTTTTTTGACGCCAACGTTTTTAGGTTGAAAAATAGCAGAGGGATGATTTTTTTTTTAAAAACGTCTATTGACGCCAACGCTCACTAACGCCGATGCATAACGCCGAAAAACGCCGATTTTTTTTCCCCTTGATGTCGGACCCGACGTTTTGTTTATTTTTAACCACTTCAATACCGGGCACTTAGAACACTTCCTGCCCAGACCAATTTTCAGTTTTCAGTGCTGTTGCGATTTGAATGAGAATTGCGCGGTCGTGCGACGTTGTACCCAAACAGAATTTTTATCATTTTGTTCCCACAAATAGAGCTTTCTTTTGGTGGTATTTGATCACCCCTGCAGTTTTTATTTTTTGCGCTATAACAAAAAAAAGACCAAAAATTTAAAAAAAAAAAAACATTTTTCTTTGTTTCTGTCACAAAAATTTGTATAAAGTACATTTTCTCCTTCACTGACGGGCACTGATGTGGCTACACTGATGGGCACCGATGAGGCTACAATGACGGGCACTGATGAGGCAGTACAGATTGGCACTGATGAGGTGGCACTGATAAGGTTGCACTGATGATGGGGCAAATATGCAGCACTGATGGCGGCACTGACAAGCAACACTGACGGGCACTGATACGTGGCACTGATATGCGACACTGATGGACACTCCTAGGCGGCACTGATAAGTGGCACTGGGCACTAATGGGCACTGATAGGGGGCACTTTTAGGTGGCACAGGTGGGCACTTTTAGGTGGCACAGGTGGACACTGATAGGTGGCACAGGTGGGCACTGATAGGTGGCACAGGTGGGCACAGGTGGGCACTTATAGGTGGCAGTGGTGGGCACTGGTGCAACAAGCACTGTTAGGGATGGCACTGGCAGGCATCATACATGGGCACAGTGCCATCCCTACAGTGCATAATATTGCCCTTACCTGGTGGTCTAGTGGGGGCTCCCTGGTGGTCCTGGGCGGCCTCTGTGCGCCTTCCCTGGTGGTCCTGGGTGGCCTCATTGTGATGTCCTGGGAGGGGGGCTCCCTGGTGGTCCTGATCCGGCTCCCTGGTGGTCCAGTGGGGGTGATCCTGAGGGTGGCTGCGCTGATAAATGTTCAGCGCGGCCCCCCCCCCCCCTGTCAGGAGAGCAGCCGATCTGCAGACCTGAGCAGAGGAAAAGCCGATAAACGGCTCTCCCTATTTACACCGTGATTGGTCACGGCTGATCACATGGTAAAAGGCTTCGGATCTAAGCCTTTTACCTCGATCGGTAATGCGGTGGGTCAGACTGATTATTCTGAGGACGTCAATAGACATCCAGTCAGAATAATGAGCCACCCGTCCGGACGTCATTTGTCAATGCGCCGGGCGGCAAGTAGTTAAAGATACGCCCGTGTGTATGAGGCCTAAAGATAACGTATCTAAATTAGACCGCACACCATTGGTTCAACACGCCTTGATCCAGTCCTCCAAGTATCTACATGAGCAGTCCAATGAACACAAATCAATATACAGCGCCTTGAAAAAAGTATTCATACCCCTTGAAATTCCCCACATTTTCTCAGGTTACAACCAAAAATGTAAATGTATTTTATTGGGATTTTATGTGATAGACGACACAAAGTGGCTCATAATTGTGAAGTGGAAGGAAAATGATAAATGGTTTTCCAATTTTTTACAAATAAACCTGTGAAAAGTGTGGGGGGTATTTTTATTTAGCCCCCTTTACTCCAATACCCCTAACTAAAATCTAGTGGACCCAATTGCCTTTAGAAGTCACCTAATTAGTAAATAGAGTCCCCCTTTGTGTCATTTAATCTCAGTATAAATACAGCTGTTCTGTGAAGCCCTCAGAAGTTTGTTAGAGAACCTTAAGCCTCGTACAGACGGGATGACAATCGTACGTACGATCGTCTCAAATCTTTTTTACAGTTATTTTTGTGCCAAAGCGTTCGGGTCCCCATTGACTTCAATGGGGTTCGGGGTCAAGTTCGGAACCGAACCCGAACTTTTTCGCAAAGTTCGGCCGAACCCACCGAACCCGAACATCCAGGTGTTCGCTCAACTCTACTGGTAGATGTGGTCTATCTGGATTTTGCAAAAACATTTGATACAGTTCCCCATAAACGCTTAATGTACAAACTAAGGTCCCTCAACGTGGATCAAAGGGTGAGCACCTGGATTGAAAACTGGTTACAAGGGAGAGTCCAGAGGGTGGGGATAAATGGGGAGAACTCAGAATGGTCTGATGTGGAAAATGGGGCTCCCCAGGGATGTGTCCTGGGACCAATCCTATTCAATGTATTCATAAACTATCTGGAGGACAGGATAAACAGCTCATCTCAGTATTTGCGGATGACACCAAGCTAAGCAGGGCAATCGTTTCTCCACAGGATGTGGAAACCTTGCAAGAAGATCTGAACAAATTAATGGGGTGGGCAACTACATAGCAAATGAGGTTTAATGTAGAAAAATGTAAGATAATGCATTTGGGTACCAAAAACATGAACGCAAACTACTCACTAGGGGGGGAGCCTCTGGGGGAATCTAGGATGGAAAAAGACCTAGGGGTCCTAGTAGAGGACACGCTCAGCAATGCCAAGCTGCGGCAAGCAAAGTCAACAAAATATTGGCATGCAACAAAAAGGGGATAAACTCCAGGGATAAATCAATAATTCTCCCCCTCTACAAGTCTCTGGTGAGGCCACACCTGGAGTATTCCGTCCAGTTCTGGGCACCGGTCCTCAGGAAGGATGTCCTGGTACTGGAAAGGGTTCAGAGATGGGCAACAAAGCTAATTAAGGGACTGGTGAACCTTAGTTATGAGGAAAGTTTACAAACACTGAACTTATTCTCTCTGGAGAAGAGACGATGAGAGGGGAGATGATTTCATTGTACAAATACTGTACTGGTGACCCCACTATAGAGACAAAACTATTCCATGCAAGGGAGCACACAAAGACAGGCGGCCATTCATTAAAATTAGAAGAAAGGCGGTTTAACCTTAAACTGCATAGAGGGTTCTTTACGGTAAGAGCAGTGAGGATGTGGAATTCTCTTCAACAAACAGAGGTTTCAGCTGGGAGCATCGATAATTTCAAAAAACTATTAGATGGGCACCTAAGGGACCACAACATTGAGAGAGATATAATGTAATACTGCAGTACAGTATCTCACAAAAGTGAGTACACCCCTCACATTTTTGTAAATATTTTATTCTATCTTTTCATGTGACAACACTGAAGAAATTACACTTTGCTACAATGTAAAGTAGTGAGTGTACAGCTTGTATAACAGTGTAAATTTGCTGTCCCCTCAAAATAACTCAACATACAGCCATTAATGTCTAAACCACTGGCAACAAAAGTGAGTACACACCTAAGTGAAAATGTCCGAATTGGGCCCAATTAGCTATTTTCCCTCCCCGGTGTCATGTGACTCGTTAGTGTTACAAGGTCTCAGGTGTGAATTAGGAGCAGGTGTGTTAAATTTGGTGTTATCGCTCTCACTCTCTCATACTGGTCACTGGAAGTTCAACAAGGCACTTCATGGCAAAGAACTCTCTGAGGATCTGAAAAAAAGAATTGTTGCTCTACATAAAGATGGCCTAGGCTATAAGAAGATTGCCAAGACCCTGAAACTGAGCTGCAGCACGGTGGCCAAGACCATACAGCGGTTTAACAGGACAGGTTCCACTCAGAACAGCGCCTCGCCATGGTCAACCAAAGAAGTTGAGTGCCGTGCTCAGCGTCATATCCAGAGGTTGTCTTTGGGAAATAGACGTATGAGTGCTGCCAGCATTGCTGCAGAGGTTGAAGGGGTGGGGGGTCAGCCTGTCAGTGCTCAGACCATACGCCGCACACTGCATCAAATTGGTCTACATGGCTGTCGTCCCAGAAGGAAGCCTCTTCTAAAGAGGATGCACAAGAAAGCCTGCAAACAGTTTGCTGAAGACAAGCAGACTAAGGACATGGATTACTGGAACCATGCCCTGTGGTCTGATGAGACCAAGATAAACTTATTTGGTTCAGATGGTGTCAAGCGTGTGTGGTGGCAACCAGGTGAGGATTACAAAGACAAGTGTGTCTTACCTATAGTCAAGAATGGTGGTGAGGGTGTCATGGTCTGGGGCTGCATGAATGCTGTCGGCACTGGGGAGCTACAGTTCATTGAGGGAACCATGAATGCCAACATGTACTGTGACATACTGAAGCAGAGCTTCCCCTCCCTTCAGAGACTGGGCCACAGGGCAGTATTCCAACATGATAACTCCAAACACCTCCAAGATGGCTAGTGCCTTGCTAAAGAAGCTGAGGGTAAAGGTGATGGACTGGCCAAGCATGTCTCCAGACCTTAACTGTCTAAACGTCTAAGGCCTGTAGACGTGGTGTATCTGGATTTTGCAAAAGCATTTGATGCAGTTCCCCATAAACGTTTACTGTACAAACTAAGGTCCCTCAACATGGATCAAAGGGTGAGTACCTGGATTGAAAACTGACTGCAGGGTCGAGTCCAGAAGGTGGTGATAAATGGGGAGCACTCAGAATGGTCTGGTGTAGAAAGTGGGGTTCCCCAAGGTTCTGTCCTGGGACCGATCCTATTCAATTTAATCTTAAATGATCTGGAGGACGGGATAAACAGCTCAATCTCAATATTTGTGGATGATACCAAGCTAAGCAGGGTAATAAATTCTCCACAGGATGTGGAAACCTTGCAAGAAGATCTGAATAAATTATTGGGGTGGGCAGACAAGTGGCAATTGAGATTTAACATAGCAAAATGTAAGATAATGCATTTGGGTACCAAGAACAAGAAAGCAAACTACTCACTAGGGGGAGAGCCTCTGGGGGAATCTAGGATGGAAAAAGACCTAAGGGTCCTAGTAGAGAACAGGCTCAGCAGTGGCATGCAATGCCAAGCTGCTGCAAGCAAAGCTAACAAAGTGTTGGCATCAAGAAAGGGATTAACTTCAGGGATAAATCAATAATTCTCCCACTATACAAGTCTCTGGTGAGGCCGCACCTGGAGTATGCCATCCAGTTCTGGGCACCGGTCCTCAGGAAGGATGTCCTGGTATTGGAAAGGGTTCAGAGAGGGGCAACAAAGCTAATTAAGGGATTGGAGGACCTTAATTATGGGGAAAGATTACAAGCACTGAACTTGTTCTCTCTTCAATGTACAAATATTGTACTGGTGACCCCACTATAGGGACAAAACTATTCAGTGCAAGGGAGCACACAAAGACACGCGGCCATTCACTAAGAATAGAAGAAAGGCGGTTTAACCTTAAAATGCGTAGAGGTTTCTTTACGGTAAGAGCAGTGAGAATGTGGAATTCTCTTCCACAAGCAGTAGTCTCTGCTGGGAGTATAGAGAATTTCAAAAAACTATTAGATGCACACCTAAGGGCCCATAGCATTGAGGGATATACAATGTAATACTGACATAAAAACACACATATAGGTTGGACTTGATGGACTTTTTTCAACCTCACTGACTATGTAAACTCGAGCATCTGTGGGGCCTCCTCAAACGGAAGATGGAGGAGCGCAAGGTCTCTAACCTCCACCAGCTCCATGATGTCGTCATGGAGGAGGGGAAGAGGACTCCGGTGCCAACCTGTGAAGCTCTGGTGAACTCCATGCCCAAGAGGGTTAAGGCAGTGCTGGAAAATAATGGTGGCCACACAAAATATTGACACATTGGGCCCAATTTGGACATTTTCACTTAGGGGTGTACTCACTTTTGCTGCCAGTGGTTTAGACATTAATGGCTGTGTGTTGAGTTATTTTGAGGGGACAGTCAATTTACACTGTTATACAAGCTGTACACTCACTACTTTACATTGTAGCAAAGTGTCATTTCTTCAGTGTTGTCACATGAAAAGATTTGGAAAAGGTTGGACTTGATGGGCTTGTGTCTTTTTTCAACCTCACTAACTATTTAACTATAATGAATTTAATCCATTTTGGAATAAGGCTGTAACATAACAAAATGTGGAAAAAGTGAAGCCCTGTGAATACTTTCTGGATGCACTGTATCTTTTTTTACTATGTGAAAAATCTTGTATCTGGAATTCATCTTTAAGCAAAATAAAAAAAAAAAAAAAAACTAGAAAAATAAACCTATAAATAAAACAACTTACATTTCCAAGAAAGCACTTTCTTATGCCACAAGGTAGCGATGAAAGAGAGAGACTTGAAGGTGAGATGACACAACAGGTGATAGATCACCTTTACTGACAGATCCGAAACGCGTTAACTTTCACATTTGTAAATAATGTCTTTCTCCTCGTTGAGCTGAAAAGGTGTCACATCACCGCACGCTGCAGGTTAATGGAGAAATAAGTGACAATGCATGGAGCAGATGTTGCCGGTAATGCCATGACACACAGACAGGACTATTATATGAAGACGGGAATTAATGTGCTGTTATTTCCTCAGCTTTTTTCTTTTTCTTTTTTTTTTTTTTTCTAGATAAGGAGGGCAATGCTAGGACTGTAAATATTCATCTCTACATTTCACAAACTTCCTAAGATTTAATAATACAAAAAAAAAAAGAAACAAACTAAAAAGCATTTACATTGTATTCATTTGGGCAGGCCATCACATCACAGCCCCGCCCCAGGATGTGACGCCATAAGGGCGGGGCTCAGGATGACGTCAGAGGGTGGCCCCGCCCCATGCCAATATAAGGCAACCGTGCAGCACGGACCCGGCATTCGAGTGGAAGAGAGCGACGCGTCAACACCTCTAGAAGAGAAGAGAAGAGAAGAAGGAGAAGAAGGAGAAGCGGGAGAAGCTAGCCGAGGAGACAGCAGCAAAAGAGCAGAAGACCCCTCAGAAGACAGAAGACCCTGCAAAAGTGCCGATGAAAGAAGACGCCAGAGAGGGAGAAGAGAGGGGAGAAGACGCCGGAGCTGATTTAATAAAATATTTTAAAAAGCTGTGTAGTGTGTTTTTGTACACTTTTTCTCCAGGTAAATGGGTAGGGGTACGATGTACCCCATACTCATTTACATAGGGTGGGGGGCTGGCATCTGGGGACCCCCTTATTAAAGGGGGCTTCCAGATTCCGATAAGCCCCCGCCCGCAGACCCCGACAACCAACGGCCAGGGTTGTCGGGAAGACTTTGGGGTGGGGGGCGCAGAGCCCCTCCTGCCCCAAAGCACCCATACTCCGCATGTTGAGGGCATGCGGCCTGGTATGGTCCAGGAGGGGGCGCTCGCCCGTCCCCAGCCCCTTTCCTGGCCTGCCAGGCTGCGTGCTCGGATAAGGGTCTGGTATGGATTTTGGGAGGGGACACTACGCCGTTTTTTCGGTGTGAGGGTTCTTCTTAAAATCCATGCCAGATCGAAGAGCCTGGTATGCTCTTTGGGGGGGAACCCCACGCAAATTTTTGCGTGGGTTCCCCTTCAAGATCCCAAACATACAATTTGCACCGCAAGTCGGATCATCATGATCCGACTTCTGGTGTGACTTCCATTCAAATCAATGGGGTCCCATAGGGAACCATTAATTTTGAATCGAACACCTTACGAGGCTTAACGCTGTGTATACAACGTTAAGCCACGTTATTGAGCATTTTGCCAGCTCAGCATCACAAACGCCGTAACGCTGCAGCCTCAGAATGCGCTGGTTCTAGTTACAGCTCACTAACGCCGATGCCCTCTACTGTTCAAAAACGTTGGCGTTTTTAGAGGGCCATTAAATAACATGGAGAGCTGTAAAAAACGCCCAAAGATGTGGCGTTAAAAAACGCCTGTGTGTATGAGGGCTAAAGGTTTATATGCAATGTTATTGCCCTAAAAAGTGTATTAGGACCCGGGTCCTGCCCTAGGGGACGTATCGATGAAAAAAAATGTTTTTAAATCGATCGGTTTTTCAGGAGCAGTGATTTTAATAATGCTTAAAGTGAAACAATAAAAATGAAATATTCCTTTAAATATCGTGCCTGGGGGAGTCCCCTTAGTCTGCCTGTAAAAAGGCGCATCTCTGTGATGTTTAGAACATAGCCAGAGCAAAATGACATTTGTAAAGGAAAAATTGTCATTTAAAATCACTCGCGTCTTTACACCCCCACTTCCCTTTCACTTAGTATGAACATAATCTCATGGAACGTTAAGGGACTTAGATCCCCAATCAAGACAATCAAAGTCCTTAGACACCTTAAAAGACTTTAAACGGACATTGCCCTCTTGCAGGAATCACATCTATCCTCCCCTGATTTCCACCTCATGCGGAAACTGTGGGTAGGGTCGGTCTACGGTTCGGATGTCCCTGGCCGTAAAGCCGGAGTCTTAATTTTAATCCATAAAAATTTCCCGCACAAGGTAATCGCAACTGATACTGATAGTCAAGGTAGATTGGTCACATTACGGATCCAACATGCCAATCTCGAATACCTAATCACTAACGTGTATGCTCCTAACAATCCAGACAGGCAATTCTACGGGGTTCTCTCAACCACCCTATTGAAACGCCCTGACATCCCGCATATTGTAAGAGGCGACTTCAATGACCATGGGTGTCCACAGGCAGGGGCAAGGGGGGGCAATTGCCCCCCCCTGGAATTAGGAATCAGATCAGGGGTTCCCCACTAGGTCCTTATCCTCTTGAGCCATGTATGCAGTTTTTGACAGTCTCTGGGGCCATGTCTGCAGTCTCTGACCGTTTCCTGTGCTATGTATGCAGTCTCTGACCGTATCCTGTACTATGTCCGCAGTCTCTGACTGTCTCCTGTTCCATGTCCGCAGTCTCTGACTGTATCCTGTACCATGTCCGCAGTCTCTGACCGTCTCCTGTACTATGTTCGCAGTCTCTGACCGTCTCCTGTACCATGTCTGCAGTCTCTGACTGTCTCCTGTACCATGTCTGCAGATTCTGACCATCTCCTGTATCATGTCCGCAGTCTCTGACTGTCTCCTGTATCACGTCTGCAGTCTCTGACCATCTCCTGGATCATGTCAGCAGTCTCTGACCATCTCCTGTATCACGTCTGCAGTCTCTGACCATCTCCTGGATCGTTTCTCCAGTCTCTGACC
Organism: Glandirana rugosa; assembly: GCA_018402905.1. NCBI lineage: Eukaryota > Metazoa > Chordata > Amphibia > Anura > Ranidae > Glandirana > Glandirana rugosa. The sequence continues at coordinate 209,568 of BLSH010351850.1, read as the reverse complement.
ATCTCCTGTATCACGTCTGCAGTCTCTGACCATCTCCTGGATCTTGTCTGCAGTCTCTGACCATCTCCTGTATCACGTCTGCAGTCTCTGACCATCTCATGGATCATGTCTGCAGTCTCTGACCATCTCCTGTACTACATCTGCAGTCTCTGACCGTGATAATGTAATTATGACATTGTCAAAAAGGGGCAGAGCATAGATGACCTTGAAATTATGCCCCCCCCTGGAAAAAGTTCTGCGGACGACCATGTCAATGACACAATCCATCCCCTGGAGGACAAGTCACCGGTAAGGAGAACTGAAACCTCCCAGATTGCACTCCACCCTACACTCCTTGCATCCACAATCAAATCCCTCGACCTCACAGATATATGGAGACTATTCCACCCCTTGGGCAAGAAGTTCACCTTTTTCTCCCACCCGCACAACTCCCTATCCAGAATAGACTACCTTTTTTCTACTAAGGCACTGCTTCCGAAAATATCAGAGGCGGTAATTCATAGTATCGCCACCTCCGACCATGCCCCGATCTCCATATCACTGCAGCTATCTGACCGACAACAGGCACCCAACATATGGAGATTCCCCTCTTTCCTTCAAAACAATGAAGACTTCCACACCTTTATATCAAAGGTCTGGCGAGAATACCTCACCAACAACTCATCCCATACAGACAACCCAAATCTACTGGGAAAGGCCTATCTGCGAGGACATATCATATCGTACACAGCATCCTACAAAAAACATAGAGGTTCACAATATAAACTGGCTAGCCACAACCTCAGGACAGCTCAGCATGCTCTATCTTCCCACAATAACCATAAAAATAGAGCGAAATGGCTAAAAATCCTTTGAAGTATGGGCAGACAAAGTTGAACTAATACATAGAGCCCACCTCGAGGCTCACTTTCATAAATTCGGTAACAAATCGGGCAAACTACTTGCCAGACTATGCAAGGGCCCCCTTAAGCCTACACACATAACATCCCTCAGAGACCCCTCAGGCAATATTAAATCCAGACCTGAAGAAATCAGCCAGGTAATTTTAGGCTTTTACACCAACCTTTATGCTCCCGACCCCATTGACAAGGAAGTAGCACACAAACTACTCGCCCAGGTAAATCTCCCGAAAATCACCCCATCACAATTAGAAATGCTGAACTCCGATATATCGTCCAAAGAACTAGATGCAGCTATCCGGCGCCTAGCCCCCTCCAAAGCCCCCGGCCCAGATGGTCTTACAGGGAATTTTACAAAATCCTAAAAGACGACTTTTAGGATATACGCTACACTTTGGCGAGGTGCCTCTTACCCCCCCCCCCCCCCCCACTGGAAATCAAGCCATCATCAAATTGCTAGAAAAGAAAGGAAAAGACACCACCCAACCCGGATCCTACAGACCCATATCCCTTTTAGACATCGATGTAAAATTACCCTCCAAAGTCGTAGCCACGAGACTAGCCACAATTATGCCGGACCTCATAGACCCTGCACAATCCGGTTTCATACGGGGCAGGACTGCTACATTAAACATCAGAAAGGTTTTAGCGGTGCTGGAGAAAGCGAAGCGCGACGAGGGGGGGAGCTATTCAATCATCACCCTGGACGCAGAGAAAGCCTTTGACAATGTCAGCTTCGAATGGTTACATTTGGTACTAGAGGAACTGGGCTTCAAGGGCTCCTTTGCCCACCTTATCGAAACTATGTACTGCGGCTAGGCTGGTGGTGGCTCCTCACCCCCTAATTTAAGCTACATAAGGGAACCAGACAAGGGTGCCCCCTCTCTCCCCTGCTGTGCAACTTAGCCATGGAACCACTTTCCAGATACATCAATTATATTGCCCCCCCTTCATGGCGTTTCGGGATTTTGAACTACGCTCATCCTTGTTCGCTGACGATGTCCTCATCTTCACTTCAAACCCTGCCACTGACATGTTCACGACAAAAAACATCTTTGACACATTCAGGCTATGCTCGGGCCTTCACTTCAATTATCATAAGAGTGAGCTGCTCCTCTAACCCTTCTTGGTAGAGTTGAGCGAACCCAAACTGTAAAGTTCGGGTCCGTACCGGACTTTGTGGTGTCCGTGACCCGAACCCGGACATTTGAAAAAACGTTTGGGTTCAGGTTCTGGGTTCGGGTATTTGATCCCGCCTGTTGAATAGCTGCAGGGCAGCCAATCAACAAGCGTTTCACTGGTTTGCCCTTAGAAGCCATCACAGCCATGCCTACTAATGGCATGGCTGTGATTGGCCAGTGCATCATGTGACCGAGCCTCTTTATAAGCTGGAGTCACATAGTGCTGCATGTCACATGCTCTCTGGTTAGTGTAGGGAGAGGATGCTGCCGGCGCTGTGAGGGACAGATTGCAGATATAATAACATCTCATCCTGCATTACAGAACAATCTGATTGGACTAGGTAGAGTCTACTGCTTAGAGCAGTGTTTCCCAACCCAGTCCTCAAGGCACACCAATAGGTCATGTCTTCAGGATTTCCATTATTTTGCACAGGTGATTTGATCAGTTTCACTGCCTTAGTAATTACCACAGCTGTTTCATCTAAGGGGAAATCCTGAAAACATGACCTGTTGGTGTGCCTTGAGGACTGGGTTGGGAAACACTGGCTTAGAGGGACAGATTATTGTTCTAAAATCATCGCCTACTCCTATAGGGAGAGGTTCCTGCTGTTGCTGTAAGGGACAGATTATTGTTCTAAAATAATTTGACTTCCTTTTGCAGCCCTCTAGCACTTTCCAGGACTTTTTTACAGTCATTTTTGTGCCGAAAAGTTCGGGTCCCCATTAACTTCAATGGGGTTCAGGGTCAAGTTCGGATCAAGTTTGGTACCGAACCCGAACTTTTTCGCGAAGTTCGGCCAAACCCACCAAACCCCAACATCCAGGTGTTCGCTCAACTCTACTTCTTGGACCTCAGATTCCCCATTTGCAATATCCCATTCCCACATAACATACTTAGGTATCATAATAGGCAAACTGCCCTCATCTCTTTATTATCTCAACTACCCCCCTCTTTTAACTAAAATATATCAGGAAATATACAGCTGGATGGATCTGCCTCTCTCTCTCATGGAGAGATGTTACCTTTGCTCGCCTTCTATATCCCCTCCAAACAATCCCACTTTTGTTGAAACACAAAGATATCCAAATGCTCAACAAGAGCAAATCACGCTTTATTTGGCAGGGGAGGCGACCCCGCAAAGCCTTGCACAAACTGCATCTCCCCAGGAGCGAGGAGGGCACAAGTCTTCCCAACGTCAGACTGTACAACATGCCTGCTTAGATTTAGCCTAGACTGGATAGCCCAATCCTCTCAACACTCAAACTATCAGACTGAGTCAGCTTTGGTGCACCCATGGGCGTCCGCAGGTAGGGGCAAGGGGGGGCAAGCGCCCCCCCCCTGGAATTAGGGATCATATCAGGGGTTCCCCACTTTGTCCTTATCCTAGCACCGATGGCGGGCCCTGCTTGCACCTGTACACAGTTTAGCAGGGCCGGTGACAGCTGGTGCAAGGAGCGGGACAGCGAAGGCCTCAAGGGGTGGTCAGGATGACATCACCCGGTCTACATAGTATGAGCGAGCAGCCCAGGAGATGGAAAGGAAAGAGACAGATGCCAGGAGCAGCGGGTACAGCGTCCCCAGCACCTCCCAGAGCCTGAACCTTGGACTCCTTAAACCTCCTCACCGCTCCCAGGCCCGGAAGACAGGCTAACCGGGGGCTTAGAGAACAAGGACAGGCAGGAAATGCAAGCAGCCAGGGACCGCTCCATGTCACATCATAGATCCGATGGAAGGAACAGAGCATCTCCTGTCCTCACCCAGAATGAAAACAGGTCTTGCCAGCTGCTTGCCATCATGGACATTCTACTGGCATTCAGGGTACTGTACTGAGCATTACACACACCATTAGACATAGGGGCACTAGAGGGACTGCAGACAGGGCTAGGGGTCTCTCTCTCTGACCCCCTTCTCTCTCTCTCACCCCTCTCTGTTACCCCCCTCTGTCTCTCTGTCACCCCCATCTCTCTCTGTCACCCCACCCCCCCACATTTTTGCAGTCTCTTACAGTCTCTTGTGCCATGTCCACAATCTTACAGTCTCTTGTGCCATGCCCACAATGTCTGATCGTCTCCTGTACCATGTCTGCAGTCTCTGACCGTCTCCTGTACCATGTCTGCAGTCTCTCACCATCTCCATTACTACGTCTGAAGTCTCTGACTGTGATAATGTGATAATCGCATTGTCGAAAAGGGGCAGAGCATGGGTGACCCCCCCCCGAAAAAAGTTCTGCGGATGCCCATGGGTGCACCCCTACTCCTTGACAGCTCTCCTCCACTCTAGGTGGAAGGCAACTTCACCAAATATCCAACCCATCTTTAGCTGAGGGACACTGCGATAGCCTGGAGAGAGCATAGGAAACTCCTCAAACTTCCCCCTTGTATGTCAAAATTCCTCCCAATCAGGGGTACTCCAAGGTTCCCACCAGGAGGGGGCCATAAAATCTTCGAACAATGGGAAGCCAAGGGCCTGACAAGATTCTTTTTCCTGTTTGATGAATTCCCTCGAACCCCCCATGACTTTTGCTCCATTGCAACGCAATACTCTATACCAAAAATTCAGATTTTTTTACTATTGGCAATGCGTCAGCTATGTACAGTCTTCCTGCATGGACAAAGTCAAGAGATTCCGGGAAAGCATCGTGGATACCCTCCTTCCCAAACAATCCTACAAAATCTCGGAAATCTACCAGCCTTTGCTGACACAGACCTCCTGCCCTTTAACTTCCTCTTCAGTAGCTAAATGGAACAAAGACTTCAGACACGGACCTAGTTGCCAAAATTCTAAAAGGATACCATACAACCCTAAAATTAACTCCAAACGAGATTTGGCGTGAATCTCAACTGAAAATAATGCATCGGGCATTTATCCCTTTCCTCTCAAATAACTCCGAACCCCGTTCCGCACATCGCCCACTCTGCCAACAGCATAAACCACCCCTCACGCATCGACTCTGGACCTGCTCACACATTGCAACCTACTGGGATCGCATCCTTTAATACGTCCACAATATCACTCTCTTCTCCCTACCAAAAGATCCTTTACTCCTTATCTTCGGCTATTGGGGGCTGCCGCTACACCCGCTGAGTGCCAGGGCTAAAGAATGGATTCTCACCCGCCTTCTCATAGCTAGAAGAGCCACCCTGGAAAACTGGATCTCCCCCGCAGCTCCCTCGATCAACCAGGTCAAAAAGGATCTGACAGCACTCTTCTTTAACCATATGCCATTGACGGCGACAAGGTGGCTCGATATCGCAAACCGCCGTCATATGACGGCGGCTGCGAGATCTTGCACTGTGAGCGCGCGCTCACTGTGTTCGGGGGGGGGGGCAGGGAGCGGGTAGGGGGGACTCGATCTCCGCCGGCTACCCGCGATGCCCCCCGCAGTGAAAGAACGGAGATCCGTGCATGTAAAGACGGATCTCCGTTCTGTGAGAGGGGGAAGGGCTGTGATCACAGCCTTCCTCTATATGGAAGCCGTGATCACTCCCCTCCCCCTGCCAGTCAAACACTAACACAGTTAGAACACACTGAGGGAACACAGTTAACCCTTAGAGAGCCCCCCAAACCGGGTTAACCCCTTCACTGCCAATGGCATTTACACAGTAATCAGTGCATTTTTATAGCACTGATCGCTGTATAAATGCCAATGGTCCCAAAAAAGTTTCAAAATGGACCGACATGTCCGCTGCAATATCGCAGTACCGCTAAAAATCGCAGATCGCTGCCATTACTAGTAAAAAATTTAAAAAAATAAAAACCCCAGAAATTAATTCTCATCATCCGTAAACGCGGCAACTTTTGCGCAAACCAATCAATAAACGCCGATTGCAAATTTTTTTTATCACAAATATGAGGAAGAATATAAATTGGCCGAAATGTTTTTTTATATATTTTTTTTGGATTTGTATTTTAACAAAAAGTAAGAAATTTGTGTTTTTTTGCAAAATTGTCGCTCTTCTTTTGTTTATAGCGGTGATCAGAAATGATGCAGCGGTGACCAAATACCACCAAAAGAAAGCTCTATTTGTGGGAAAAAAAGGGCGCAAATTTTGTTTGGGTGCAACGCCGCACGACCGTGCAATTGTCAGTTAAAGCGACGCAGCGCCGAATTGCAAAAAAGGGCTCTGGTCCTAAAGTGGGAAATCCTTTCGGGGCTGAAGGGGTTAAAGAAAAACTTAACACGGATTTTTAACCCCCCCAAGGCGTCAAACTATTTCCACCAAAAGTGTTTTTTGTTTACAACTCACACGTTGAAATCAAAGGAGGCCGAGTACCAAAAAGGACACCACATACTTTCTGAAATGTTCATCTTCTTTCACTCATGTTGGATAAATACTGCTTTCCTCTCACCATGGCCTGTATGAAGCACAGGGTATCAATCTATGCGGCTCACCTGTCGGATGGGGCAGTGCCCACTGCGTGCCCTGGAAGTAACAACTCTCCCCAAGACCGGTTAGGTATAGGGGG
>BLSH010351850.1:165626-197047 GCA_018402905.1 Glandirana rugosa | reverse complement strand
AAAAGTGTAATAGGGTGTTGAGAAATGAGATGTGTCATTTATGCTTGTAGAACGCCTGAAGGTGCTAGTTCAATGTTGGGCCTGTGTATGTGGTCAGGCTGTGTAAAAGTCTCACACATGTGGTGTCGCCATACTCAGGAGGAGTAGCAGAATGTATTTTGGGGTGTCATTTTTGCTATGTACATGCTATGTGTTGAAAATAGCTTATAAATGGACAACTTTGTGTAAAAAAAATGCGTTTTAATTTTTTTCCAACATTTTTCAAAAACTACTGGAACAAAAATGAACCGTTCAAAAGACTCATTATGCCTCAATGATTATTCGTTGGGGTGTTTGCTTTCCAGAATGGGGTCATTTTGTGAGCAATTCCATTGTCCTGGTGCTCCAGGGCCTTCAAAAATGTGATAGGTCTTCATGACATTAGATGTGTAATTTATGTCCCTAGAATACCTGACGGCACTCCCTGCATGTTGAGCCTCTGTATGTGGCCAGGCTGGGAAAAAGTCTCAGACATGTGGTATCGCCATATTCAGGAGGAGCAGAAGAATTTGTTTTGGGGTGTAATTTGGGGTATGCATATGCTGTGTGTGAGAAATAACCTGTTACAATGACCATTTTGTGAAAAAAAAAAAAAAGAAAAAAAAAATCTTCATTTTGCAAAGAATTGTGGGAAAAAATTACAGCTTCAAAAAATTCACCATGCCTCTTACTAAATACCTTGGAATGTCTACTTTCCAAAAAGGGGTCATTTGGGGGTATTTTACTTTCCTGGCTTGTTAGGGTCTCAAGAAATGAGATAGGTGGTCAGTGCATCGGGTGTGATCAGATCTGATCAATTTTCAATGATTGGCACCATAGCTTGTAGACTCTATAACTTTCACAAGGACCAAATAATATACACTTATTTGGGTTATTTTTACCAAAGATAGGTAGCAGTATAAATTTTGGCCAAAATTTACAAAGAAAAATTACTAATTTGCAAAATTTTATGACCGAAACAAAGAAAAAGGCATTTTTTCAAAAAATTTTCAATCTTTTTTTATTTATAGCACAAAAAATAAACCCCCTCCTAGTGATTAAATACCACCAAAAGAAAGCTCTATTTGTGTGAAAAAAAGGACGCAAATTTCATGTGGGTACCCTGTTGCATGACTGAGTAATTGTCATTCAAAGTGTGATAGCGCTGAAAGCTGAAAAATGGCCTGGACAGGAAGGGGGTTTTCGTGCCAGGTACTGTTGTGGTTAATAAATGTTTATTAAGAAAAAAAAAAACAGAGCGAATACAGACAAATTGAACAATATATAACAAGATACAGTGCACCTTTGCCGCTTAAATACAAAAACATGGGTAAGTACACAATATGGGCCACAGTCTAATATCACTCTCTTTGGATTGCGTCTGACCATCCGCACATGGGGCCATCGGCAAATCCCGTTACTTGTAACTACCAAAAAGGTAGCTCACTATATATACACTTCGTAGACCACATCACTGTTACCCTTAACCACTTCTTGTTGCACCAAAAGTAAAGGCATAATGAAACAAAAAGAAGGACAATGAAGTAGAGGAGAAGAACAAGACGGTAGACAAAAGGATATGGAAAGAGACAGGAAAGAGGGAAGTGGGGACAGGGGGGATAAGAGAGTAGTTCCCACCCCGGCTCAGTCGTATACAAGCTGGAAAAATTCCTAAAATGTTATTACTTCTTATTATACCAATGACATAATTTCTGCGTATTTAGAAGAGTACTTGAACGCGAACCAACAGGACCATATTTTCGAGGATATATCAGCTTTCCCTCTCAAGTCATAAGTTAGGTCTTCCATATGATATACATCATCCACAACCTGAAACCATTGCTTAATCGAGGGAATAGTAGGCTGCTTCCAGAATTTAGGTATTAAAGATTTAGCCGCATTAAGTAAATGCGGGGTAATTGACTTTTTGTATCGTCCTATTGGTTCGGTCGTACAGTGAAAAAGCATCACCCAAGGGTCATGCCTTAAAGAACTACCCTGGATGGTTTCAATCCATCGTCGGATCTCCGACCAAAAAGGCTGAATAAGTGGACACAGCCACCAAATGTGGGCATGAGTGGCTCTTTCTCCGCATCCTCTCCAACAAAGTGGTGATACCTCCGAGAAGAACCTATTAAGAGTGATTGGAGAGTAGTGCCACCTAGACAAAAGCTTATAATTAGCCTCTGATATTTTTGAGGAAATGGAAGATACATTAGATAGTAGTAGAACATTCGATCTCTGTTCATCCGTTAATGGAAGCTTCAGGTCCATTTCCCAATTGAGAAGAAATGATGGCCAGTGGACCGGTCGTAAAGCTTGGAGAGCTTGATAACATAAAGAGATGGTTCTCCGGGGTGGATGGGCCCATGCGAAAATGGATTCCACCGCATTAAGATCTGAAGACGACCTGAGAGGTTTAGGTAAAGACTTAACAAATTGTGCCAGTTGTTAGTGTCTCCAAAGTTCCATATTAAAGGGTTTGGCAGAAGAAGACTGCGCTGGCAGCGGGATAATCCCAGAGGGGGTCGTGCAGTGATGAAGAAGGGGTTGAGGCTGTGCAACCCAGGAACAAAACTTAGGATTGTCCTCCCCAGGGGGGAAAAAGGCACGTCCAGCAATTGGCATCAAGGGTGAATTGTACTGCCACTGGTTTGTTTTATGCAACTGGTCCCAAATGTCAAGGGAGGATCTGGTTAGTGGAGAGGTAAGTTCCGACAGATGCCTATAAGACCTAGGAATCCAAATTTGAGTGAAGAGTTCTTTCCCACTCAGCACACATTCTAAATTTACCCAAAGTTTATTTTCTTTGTTGTATTTCCAGTCAGCTATCCTGGCCAGGACGACCACCTGGAAATACGATTTAATGTTAGGGAGAGAGAGTCCCCCCAAACGCTTAGGTTTGTGTAGACATTGTTTAGCTATACGAGGGCGTTGGTGATTCCAAATATATTTGTTCATAAGGGAGGATATGATAGAAAAAAAACCCGGGGGGATTTTGTATGGGATCATTTGAAACATAAAGAGCAGCCTGGGCAATACATTCATTTTTATCACGTGTATCCTCCCAAACCATGAATGAGCCAATTGAGTCCATTTGTTCAAGTCACACCGGATTGAATTTAACAATGGAATGTAGTTTTCTCTAAATAACCGGGCTGGGTTCGGGGTGAGAGATATTCCAAGGTATTTAAGGGAAGTGGGTTTCCAAGGGAAGGGTAAAGATATTTTCAGCTGTTTGGTTAGCGAGGCAGGGACTGATATGTTTAGAATTTCAGATTTAGTCGAATTGATAAGGAAATTGGAGATTGCACCATACGTCTTAAACGCCTGTATTAAATTGGGGATACTGATCAAGGGTTGTTGGATATAAAAAAGAATGTCGTCTGCGTAAGCGGCATATTTATGTTCCCGTGAACCCACCCTGATACCGTGAATGTCGGGAGTTTGTCTGATGGTCGTCAAAAATGGCTCTAGAGAAAGGGCAAAAAGAATTGGGGATAACGGGCAACCTTGTCGGGTGCCATTGTGCAACTTAAAAGGTTCGCTCAACGAACCGTTAATACGAAGTTGGGCCGTGGGGAAGCTATATAGGGCAGCAATCATTCGCAGCAATCTTGGTCCGATACCAAAAGAAGAGAGTGTCGCCAGTAAATAGTCCCAACCCACCCTGTTGAACGCCTTTTCAGCATCCGTGGATAGCAACAGGGTGGGCTGGGACTGCACTCTAACATATGAGATCAATGCTATCGTCCGTAAGGAATTGTCTCGCGCTTCACGTCCTGAGATAAAGCCACACTGATCCTGTGAGATCAGTTGGGGGATGAGTGGCAAAAGTCTATTGGCTAACACTTTTGGTATAGTTTGGCGTCTATGTTTAATAAAGATATGGGACGGTAACTACTACATAAACTGGGGTCCTTCCCTGGTTTGGCTATAATTGTGATATGAGCGTGCAACGTTTCCGGGCGAAAAGGATCACCATTGGAAGTTCCATTTACGTAATTAGAGAGATGGGGAAGTAGGGTATTCGAGAAGGCCCGGTAATATGCAACTGTTAAGCCATCTGGGCCAGGGGCCTTTCCTACCGCCAACGATTTCAATGCCATAGCGAGTTCGGAGACAGAAATATCTGCCTCCAGATCCGCCAGGGCCGAAAGGGGTAGCTTCGGTAAATTGGCTTGCGACAGATATTGGTTAATTTTCGTGGCCCTTTCTGTAGGGTCGCCTATACTCTCAGGGACGTGGTATAAGCTCTGATAAAACGAGTGGAATTCCCTAGCTATGCCCTTGGTCTCATAGACCCACTCATTTGAAGGGGATTTAATTCTAGCTATGAATGAAGCCGTTTTCTTCTGTTGTAAAGAGCGAGCCAGCAATTTGCCCGGCTTATTTCCCCACTCATAGAGTTTCTGGGAAATTTTCCTATATGTGTCCTTTTGCTCCATATGGAGAACACCTCTAAGTTCCTCACGTTTTAATGTCAACGAGTGTAGAAGAGTTGGGGAACCATATGTTTTGTAGTTCTTTTCTAATTCCGCGATTTCGGATATCAGTTGGGACTGTCTTCTAATCTTATCTTTTTTTTTCCTCAAGCCCAATTCTATCAATTTGCCCCTAATGTGTGCCTTGTGGGCTTCCCAAAGCACACCTGGGGAAATACCAGGAGTGGAATTTTCTTTAAAATATGTAGCAATATCCTCTGCAATGGACGCCTTATCTAACTCATCTCTTAACAGGGTTTCATTTAGTTTCCAGTTGGTAGATCTCTGTGGGAAGTCCGGCACCCGCAAGGAGAGACAGACAGGGGAATGATCTGAATATACCATTGTGTCAATTTTTGTGCTCGCCACTAATTCCAGATGATGATGATCTATGAAGATGTAATCAATCCTAGAATAAGAGTCGTGCAAATTGGAGTAGTGGGTAAAATCTGTCTCCGATGGGTGCCCAACCCTCCACACATCCACCAACTGATTCTCCAATAGCCGCCTACGCAGGTTAGACAGTTTCCTATTGGGAACATGGGAAGTGCCTGTGGAGGTGTCAATTCTAGGTTCAAGGGGGACATTCAGGTCCCCTCCCAATATGACACATCCAGTAGCAAAATCATTAAGTGTGGCGAGCGTGGCGGATAGGAAGTGTGTGGCGTTATGATTAGGGGCGTAAGCCGTAGCCAACGTACATTGCATATTACCCAGGCTGCCCTTAACAAAAATATAGCGACCCCTCTTATCTATCAATGTCTCTCCTATTGTAAAGGGGGAATCTCTGTGAAACCCTATGGCAACCCCTTTTGATTTCCTAACATCCGATAGACCATACAGCCAGGTAGGGAAGAGTGGTGAAAACAATTTCACATTGGTGAAGGGAGTGAGATGCGTCTCTTGCAAAAAGACGATATCTCCATTCAGCCGCTTAAGCTCCCTGTAAAGCCCATGCCTCTTACCTGGCGAGCACAGTCCTCGGACATTGAGGGAAACAATATTAAGGTTCTTCATCTGTAAAAAAAAGAAACCAATATGCTGTTACATAGACCTGGACTGAGCCGGGAGTGGGAAGGGGAGCGGTGGAGGGGAGAAAAGAGGGCAAGAAGCCCGAGGAGGACAAAAAAGAATGGAAAACAGAAAGAAAGAAATAGACACATTAACTTAAGAAAACTAAAACATTTCTCAGAGAATATCCTGAAAGGCACGCATAGCCATGCAGTGCTTCTCCGGGAGAAACCCAATCGGCCCCCAGGGCGGCGACCTGACACCCAAACTTGTCGCGGGAGCCCCCCCATTGGTACCAACAGGGCCCCCCCAGAAGTATGTACGTACCCCGGAGAATCGGGGAGCGACGGCAAAAAAGCGGTCATGTGGCTCCCCCGGAGTCTCCGGCTGGCATAAAAAATTTTAGAAATGAACCACACCTATGTCTAAATGATCATTGACAAAGAAAACATTAGGACCTACATGACAGGGGAAGGATTATCATCATAATAATCGTGCGTCCCCACTTTATATAGAAGTCTAGGATACTATGCCCCCCACACTAGTATATCCACACTACAAACACAAAACAATAAAGAAAAACAAACTTAAAATTTTCAACTCTCATGATGTTATGAGACATATGGTCAGTACATTGTGAAAGCTCAACCTGGGTGTTAACAGCTAAACCAGCTAAACGCTGATAGTTCATGTCAGCTGAGATCGATGAAGTCTCCCATCAAACCATATATTGGGTAAGGGATAGGGAGCTATTGTACTGTACTGACGGTCAAGTTTTCCTAGCCCAGCGTGGAGGGGGGGGGATTATAAGTAAGAATATTCAACAAAACCTGGGACGGCATATATCCTAGTTGCCATACTTATCCAGTGGTCATGGAGCTGTTAACGATCGTTATGCGGAGGGTCCCTGTACCCCCGACCGTCGATTGTGAGACACCTTTTGCCACTGCAAATCTTGAGATGGGGAGAGAGACGGAATGTCCTCCGACCATCCAGGAAGGTCTGGGGGGACGATGCCGACATCCAAACAGAATTTCTCCAGCTCCTCCGGGAAGCGCAAGACCGCCGTCTTCCCATCCTTAGATGCTATTAGGCATGATGGAAAGCCCCAGCGGTATGTGATCCCTTTCAATCTGAGGGACTCCGTAAGAGGTTTCAAGGCCCTTCGGCGATCCAATGTCTCCTTTGCTAGATCCGGGAAGAATGATAGCATTGCTCCGTCGAAATCCATCGGAGCCACCTCTCTGGCCTTCCTCATGATGAGCTCCTTCTCACTGTAGTGATGGACTCTACAGATCACATTGCGAGGAAGCTCCGACATTTGCGAGCGGGGACGTAGGGCCCTATGGACCCTATCTATCTTTAGTGGATGATCAGCTTCCCGACCCAGAAGTTGATTAAATATCCCCCTCACGGAAGCTTGCAGGTCATCATCACGGGTGGCTTCAGGCAGGCCTCTAATGCGGACATTGTTTCTGCGGTTTCGGTTTTCTTGGTCCTCGAGCCTGTATAGCGCCATTCTGTGTGCGATGCGGAGTTGTCTCGTTGTTATTTGTAAATCGCGAATGGCCGCGTCGTGTCTGTCGAGTCTCAACTCCGATTCCTCCACCCGCGTCAGGACCTGTGATAGGTCCGATCGTACCGCCGATACCTCTTTTTTAATCGCCCGTTCCAGGCTATGTAACATGGAGGCCAGCTCTCCCTTAGTTGGAAGACCGCTTACGAGGGCCGCGACCTCAGAGCGCTGGGAAGCCCCGTCTTCTCCTTCAGAAAAGATGGAGGGTGAGGGAGAGCGTGTCCTACGAGTCGATTTGTGCCGAGGGGCGGAGTCTCCCACACGAGGCGAGCGGCCCAGGCCATCTGCTTCCAAGGAATCTTCAGTTTCCACCGCCAAATACCGCTTAATGGAGCCCGATGGAGTGGCTTGAGAAGGTAGAGACTTCCCCGTATGCTTCCCCATGATACCAGGTCCCGATGATAATCCGACAAAGAGTATAGTAGCTAAACTGTCAGCCAGCCGAGGAGCTCAGGTAGAAGACGTCCTCACAGTACCATCCCGGAACCGGAAGTCAATTTACACTGTTATACAAGCTGTACACTCACTACTTTACATTGTAGCAAAGTGTCATTTCTTCAGTGTTGTCACATGAAAAGATAGAATAAAATATTTACACAAATGTGAGGGGCGTACTTACTTTAGTCAGATTCTGTATATACGTGAACCCTGCACAGAGCGGCCGCTCTGCAGCAGTAAAACTTCTATAGGGGGCTCGGGAACGGGTTAAAGATGCTGTGAATGAATTTAAGTCACATAGATTTGTCAGAGATTGGGTAGATGAGGGCGTTCCTCTTACACCTCTTGCTGAACGCTCCTGAAGGTGGTCCTGAAATAATGGACATCACTCCGCTCTTCCCCATTTGTGCCAGGGACATTTCTGTGGGTTTTTTTTTTTTTGGATTTTGTTTTTGCTTTTTTGGGGGATTTTTTAATCCTATATGCTGTATTAATTTTTATTTTTCATTTTTTTATTTTAGTGTTTTTTTTAAACCTCTATGCTATATTAATTTTTATTTTTACTATTTTTGATTCAGTATTTTTCTTAAGCTTTAGGTTTCTGGAGTTTTTTTGGATTTATTTTTTATTTTTTTTCTTTGTGTGTGTGTGTGGGAGGGGGGGGGGTTTAATCCTATATGCTATTTTAATTTTTATTTTTCATTTTTTTTTATTAGTGTGTTTTTTTAAACCTCTATGCTATATTAATTTTTATTTTTACTATATTTGATTCAGTATTTTTTTTTTAAGCGCTTTAGGCTTCTGGCTCACCCCTGTGAATGGACCATGCAACATTTTGAGCAAACTCATTGCTTTCTTTGGGATCACAGAGTTGTAAAAGCTCACCGATAAGCTACAAAGGATGGCTTTCTTTTTTATTTCTAATAGAAAAAAATAACTCATCCCCATTTGCGCCAGTGATATTTCTATTTTTTTTTTGTTTGTTTTTTTAATTCTATATGCTGTATATATTTTTTATTTTTACAGTTTTTTTTTTATTTAGTATATTTTTTTTTAAGCTTTAAGCTTCTGGCTCACCCCTGTGACTCGACCATGTGACATTTTGAGTACATTTTGACTTTTAATAGAAAAAAATTAAACTTAGAGGTAAAATAATGGAAATCACTCCTCTCTTCCCCATTTGCGCCAGTGACATTTCTATTTTTTATTTATTTTTTTGGGTTTTTTAATTCTATATGCTGTATATATTTTTTTATTTTTACAGTTTTTTTTATTTAGTATATTTTTTTAAGCTTTAAGCTTCTGGCTCACCCCTGTGACTCGACCATGTGACATTTTGAGTACATTTTCACTTTTAATAGAAAAAAATAAAACTTAAAGGTAAAATAATGGAAATCACTCCTCTCTTCCCCATTTGCGCCAGTGACATTTCTATTTTTTATTTTTTTTTTTTTGGTTTTTTAATTCTATATGCTGTATATATTTTTTTATTTTTACAGTTTTTTTTATTTAGTATATTTTTTTTAAGATTTAAGCTTCTGGCTCACCCCTGTGACTCGACCATGTGACATTTTGAGTACATTTTGACTTTTAATAGAAAAAAATAAAACTTAGAGGTAAAATAATGGAAATCACTCCTCTCTTCCCCATTTGCGCCAGTGACATTTCTGTGTTTTTTTTTTGTTTTTGTTTTGTTTTTTAATCCTACATGCTTTATTCATTTTTTTTATTTTTACTATTTTTTGATTTAGAATATTTTTTTTAAGCTTTAAACTTCTGGCTCGCCCAGATTCTTAATAGAAAAAATAAATAAAACTTAGAGGTGAAATGATAAAATCACTCCACTCTTTCCTATTTGTGCCTCAGTGAGATTCCTGTTTTCTTTTTTTTTGGAAATCCTATATTCTATATTCCTTTTTAATTTTTAGTATTTTTTTTTTTTGTTTTGTTTTTTTAAGCTTCTGGCTCACCCCCGTGAAAGGAACATGGAACATTTTGAGCTTGCTCATTGCTTCCTATGGGAATATTGAATGGTAGAAGAACACTAATAAGCTACAAATGGCTATTTTTTCACTCAGAATTTCAGTGTAATGTTTTTTTTTTCTTGGATTCTTAATAGAGAAAAAAATAAATAAAACCAGCGAGTTTATGAAGCACAATACAGCAGAGGGGAAGACTGGAGATGGAGGGGAAGGATAAGCCGAGATTTAGTGAAAATAAACAGGTATAAAAAAATGAAATGAATGTGCGGTGGCTTTTCTCCGGGGATGGAAGTTCATGCCGAGCCGGTGATGGAAGTGAACACCGAGCCGGTGATGAGGCTCTCCTTCACTGTAAATGGCATTGAGAGTTCCCCATTCCCCAATAAACAATATTGTGAGCTTAAACCCTCTCCAGGTCTAACAGAGCGCCCGCTGTTATGAAATATAAACATGCCAGCTGAGTCCACCATTTTGTTCATTTTGCCTTCCTAGAAACAGATACTAAGTCTGCCGTGTGGCTGCAGTTGGGTTCTAACTGACATCCTGATATTAAAATAGAAATGCGGCACATCCATCTCTACAGACCTGGGCGCTTCGTTATGTGTTTTACTGAAATATATAATTTGGTTGGTGCTTCTCATTCTCCCCTTATATAAGATGTATTGTACGGGGCTCTCATAGTGTAGGGTGACCATGGGGGAGCCAGTTATGGAAGGGAAAGGGTGCCAGATAGCTTCATTTCACCCAGGCCTTCTCAAAGTTATGGAGCCTCTTCCATCCACTTAGGTCTTCTCTGTGTTATGGAGCGTCTTCCTTTTACCCAGGTATTCTTGGGGGTATGAAGCCTATTTCTTTTACCCGGGTCTTCTCGGTGTTATGGAGTCTCTTCCTTCTACCCAGGTCTTCTCTGTGTTATGGAGCCTCTTCCTTCTTCCCAGGTCTTCTCGGTGTTATGGAGCCTCTTCCTTCTACCCAGGTCTTCTCAGTGTTATGGAGCCTCTTCCTTCTACCCGGGTCTTCTCAGTGTTATGGAGTCTCTTCCTTCTACCCAGGTCTTCTCAGTGTTATGGAGCCTCTTCCTTCTACCCGGGTCTTCTCAGTGTTATGGAGTCTCTTCCTTTTACCCAGGTCTTCTTGGCGGTATGGAGCCTATTCCTTTTACCCAGGCCTTCTCTGTGTTTTAGAGCCACTTCCTTCTACCCGGGCCTTCTCAGTGTTATGGAGTCTCTTCCTTCTACCCAGGTGTTCTCTGTGTTATTGAGCCTCTTCTTTCTACTCAGGTGATCTCAGTGTTATGGAGTCTCTACCTTCTACCCAAGTCTTCTTGGTGTTATAGAGCCTATTCCTTCCACCCTGGTCTTCTCAATGTTATGGAGTCTCTTTCTTCTAGCCATGTCTTCTCAATGTTATGGAGTCACTTCCTTCTACGCAGGTGATCTCAGGGTTATGGAGTCTCTTCCTTCTACGCAGGTGATCTCAGGGTTATGGAGTCTCTTCCTTCTACCCAGGTCTTCTTGTGTTACGGAGCCTTTTCCATCCACCCAGGACTTCTCGTGTTATGGAGCCTCTTCCTTCTACCCATGTTTTCTCTGTGTTATGGAGCCTCTTCTTTCTACCCAGGTCTTCTCAGTGTTATGGAGCCTATTCCCTTTACCCAGGTCTTCTTGGCGGTATGGAGCCTATTCCTTTTACCCAGGTCTTCTCTGTGTTTTAGAGCCTCTTCCTTCTACCCAGGTCTTCTCAGTGTTATGGTACCTATTAATTTTACCCATGTCTTATTAGCGGTATGGAGCCTCTTCCTTCTACCAAGGTGTTCTCAGTGTTATGGAGTCTCTTCCTTCTACCCAGGTCTTCTTGGTGTTATAGAGCCTATTCCTTCCACCCTGTTCTTCTCAGTGTTATGAAGTCTCTTTCTTCTACCCAGGTCTTCTCGATGTTATGGAGCCTTTTCCATCCACCCAGGACTTCTCGCGTTACGGAGCCTCTTCCTTTTACCCAGGTCTTCTTGGTGTTATGAAGTCTCTTCCTTCTACCCAGGTGGTCTCAGAGTTATGGAGTCTCCATACTTACTGCACAGCCTGCAAAAGTGGATCTCTGACTAACGACAATGAAATCTCCTCCTGGCTCTTCTTCATTGGAAATGTCACAGATAGGAAATGTCTATGTTTAAATTGCTTTAACAGGCCCATAGTGGAGTACCCTTCCACCTTCAGGCCCCATAGCAGCTACATGGGCTGCTATGGTTGGTTATTATTAGGCTTCATGCACACTGGGTATTCAACCCTAGCGAATGAGACCCTGGTGTTTATGTGGGTAGAAGCCACAGGTACACTGTTCAGCCCTATTTCTGGCAGCCTATGAGAGGCTGAAAGCTGCTTTGGCTGGATGGAGCTGGATGGTAGGTAGGCAGTAGCAATTTTTAGGCCAGTATGCACCCAGGAATGAATGCTTGAAATGTGGACTTCTTGCATTCCAAGCATTTGCCCCTGGGCACATAGTGCCATAAACTTTAGTACTGCTTGGAGCACCCTCCAGCCTTGTCCTGCCGCAGCAGTTTTCAGCCAGAGCTGGATGATGCACCTGTGCCTTATGTCTGCACCTAAACCTTGAGATATCAAGCACCGGGGCCAAATGCCCAGCGTACACGAGGCCTTACGCTTCTCAGTGGAGGAGTCTAATCAGAGACGGGGGGCTGCACTCAAATATTAAAGTGACAGCACACTTGGGGCTTAGGGTTGCCACCTTTTCTACAAGTCAAACCCGAACACTTTAGCGGTGCAGAGCTATTTTTTTTATATAGTGTAAACGTTACATATATTTTGCGATTAAATTCTAATTCTAGAATAAATGATTTCTAATCTTATGAAGTTAATCACAAGAGTCCGCAGAGTTCCCCTTTTCATCTGAATCCTCAGAGTTTCCTTACATTGTAAGGGGGGGCTCTGCAGACTCTGATGTAAGGGAGACATTAAGGGAAGCTCTGGGAACCCTGATTTAAGGGGGAACACTGAACTCTGTACGGAGAGGACTCTAATGTAAGGGGGGAACACCGTGCCCTCTGATGTAAAGGTGTCTCTGGTAACCAGAGCTCCACTTACTTAAGAGTTCCCTGTATTCCTCTTTATTCAGTGTTCCTAGAGCCCCCTTTACATCAGAGTTCCCACACTTTAAGGAGGAGCTCTGTGGAATCCAATGTAAAGGGGAACTCTGATGTAAGGGGTGCTCTGAGAACCCTGGTTTACCTTCGTGTACTCACTCAGAGGCAGGAGAGAGAAGAGGGGGAGGGGCTTCAGTTACAGACAGGGATGGATGGTGAGCTCACTCACCCCTTGGCGGTCAGCACCTCTCATCCTGATGGATCTGCGGCTGCTAGGCTTCAAATTTGCCACCCCCACTTCCCTTTCCTGAGGCACAGTGCCAGGGATTGCACTGTGGGCAGACACAAAGGGGTAGGGGAGGGAGGAAGAGAAGCAGGTCGAGCCTTCCCACCTCTCCCGTCTGGGGGGTGGGGGGTGATAGTGCCGGCTTTGGGCAGTGTGAAGGAGAGTGTAACAGACATTCTCTGCTTAGACAACTGCAGCCAGCAACCCTGCTGGGAAGCCATAGTCCAGTCTGAATCCTGTGTCCGGGTTTCAGGTGGTCTGAAACCCGGACTCATGATTCAAAACCTGAACTGTCCGGGTGAATCCCAGCAGATGGCAACCCTACTTGGGGCTCTACTGGTGAGGCCACAGTGGGGGATTGACAAGGCTGTTGAGAGAGTTAAGGGTCCATTTATAAAGGATTTTCTGCAAGCCTCCTTTAACAATAAGGAGGCCCTCAGATACCCCCCCCCCACTTTAAATAAATATGGGGTACATGGTACAAAATGACGCATTCAGAAAAAAAAGAGGAACTTAGAAATAAACATTTGACAAGTCCTTTATAAAAATCAGGGCTTTTCTTCGGCTTGAACCTGGCGGAGAGGCCCTCTGGCTCAGGCCCTCTGCTCACCACTATTGCAGGATGGGGAAAAGGGAATGCAGCTGCATTGGGGTGCAGTGGGGATGCCCATGCCCCCCACTGGATGATCACCCTGCAAGTGAGAGAGGAAGAGCCCCCTATACAGTAGTGTGTGGGAGGGTACAAGAACCGGCTGGGTGCTTCAGCTTAAGGGGGGGGGGGGGGGGCTCGCATGCAGAGGTCAGAACTGAAGAGGGGTGAAAGTGAGATGTGGATGGAGGATGTAGAGGTAAGCAGCTGTGGAGCAGCACTTTGTGTGTAGTGCAGCCCTGAACTCTGCACTCTGTATGCTGTGCACCCCTGAACTCTGCTTTATGTACATAGTGTACTCCTGAACTCTGCACTGCATTCATAGCACACCCCTGAACTCTGTACTCTGTATGCTGTGCACCCCTGAACTCTGCATTATGTACATAGTGCACTCCTGAACTCTGCACTGCATTCATAGCACACCCCTGAACTCTGTATGCTGCGCACCCCTGAACTCTGCATTATGTACATAGTGCACTCCTGAACTCTGCACTGCATTCATAGCACACCCTTGAACTCTGTACTCTGTATGCTGTGCACCCCTGAACTCTGCATTATGTACATAGTGCACTCCTGAACTCTGCACTGCATTCATAGCACACCCCTGAACTCTGTATGCTGCGCACCCCTGAACTCTGCACTGTATACATAGCGCACTACTGAACTCTGCACTCTGTATGCTGCGCACACCTGAACTCTGCACTCTGTATGCTGCACGCCCCTGAACTCTGCATTATGTACATAGCGCACCCCTGAACTCTGCACTATGTACATAGTTCACTCCTGAACTATGCAGTATGTATATAACACACCTGAACTCTGCACTCTGTATGCTGTGCACCCCTGAACTCTGCATTATGTACATAGCGCACCCTTGAACTCCGCACTATGTACATAGTGCACCCCTGAACCCTGCACTATGTACATAGCACACCCCTGAACTCTGTACTCTGTATGCTGCGCACTCCTGAACTCTGCACTATGTACATAGCGCCCCCCTGAACTCTGCACTCTGTATGCTGCGCACTCCTGAACACTGCATTCTGTACATAGCGCACCCCTAAACTCTGCACTATGTACATAGTGCACCCCTAAACTCTGCAATATGTACATGGCACACCCCTGAACTCTGCACTCTGTATGCTGTGCACCCCTGAACTCTGCACTATGTACATGGTGCACTCCTGAACTCTGCACTACATAAATAGCACACCCCTGAACTCTGTACTCTGTATGCTGCGCACTCCTGAACACTGCATTCTGTACATAGCGCACCCCTGAACTCTGCACTATGTACATAGCGCCCCCCTGAACTCTGCAATATGTACATGGCACACCCCTGAACTCTGCACTCTGTATGCTGTGCAACTCTGCATTATGTACATAGCGCACCCTTGAACTCCGCATTATGTACATAGTGCACCCCTGAACCCTGCACTATGTACATTGCACACCCCTGAACTCTGTACTCTGTATGCTGCGCACCTCTGAACTCTGCACTATGTACATAGCGTCCCCCTGAACGATGCACTCTGTATGCTGTGCACTCCTGAACACTGCATTCTGTACATAGAGCACACCTGAACTTTGCACTATGTACATAGCGCACCCCTAAACTCTGCAATATGTACATGGCACACCCCTGAACTCTGCACTCTGTATGATGTGCACCCCTGAACTCTGCACTATGTACATGGTGCACTCCTGAACTCTGCACTACGTAAATAGCACACCCCTGAACTCTGTACTCTGTATGCTGCGCACCCCTGAACTCTGCACTATGTACATAGCGCCCCCCTAAACTCTGCACTCTGTATGCTGCGCACTCCTGAACACTGCATTCTGTACATAGCGCACCCCTAAACTCTGCACTATGTACATAGCGCACCCCTGAACTCTGCACTATGTACATAGCGCCCCCCTGAACTCTGCAATATGTACATGGCACACCCCTGAACTCTGCACTCTGTATGCTGTGCACCCCTGAACTCTGCATTATGTACATAGCGCACCCTTGAACTCCGCACTATGTACATAGTGCACCCCTGAACCCTGCACTATGCACATTGCACACCCCTGAACCCTGTACTCTGTATGCTGCGCACCTCTGAACTCTGCACTATGTACATAGCGTCCCCCTGAACGATGCACTCTGTATGCTGCGCACTCCTGAACACTGCATTCTGTACATAGCGCACACCTGAACTTTGCACTATGTACATGGCACACCCCTGAACTCTGCACTCTGTATGTTGTGCACCCCTGAACTCTGCACTATGTACATGGTGCACTCCTGAACTCTGCACTACGTAAATAGCACACCCCTGAACTCTGTACTCTGTATGCTGCGCACCCCTGAACTCTGCACTATGTACATAGCGCCCCCCTAAACTCTGCACTCTGTATGCTGCACACTCCTGAACATTGCATTCTGTACATAGCGCACCCCTAAACTCTGCACTATGTACATAGCGCACCCCTGAACTCTGCACTATGTACATAGCGCACCCCTAAACTCTGCAATATGTACATGGCACACCCCTGAACTCTGCACTCTGTATGCTGTGCACCCCTGAACTCTGCACTATGTACATGGTGCACTCCTGAACTCTGCACTACATAAATAGCACACCCCTGAACTCTGTACTCTGTATGCTGCGCACCCCTGAACTCTGCACTATGTACATAGCGCCCCCCTGAACTCTGCACTCTGTATGCTGCGCACTCCTGAACACTGCATTCTGTACATAGCGCACCCTTAAACTCTGCACTATGTACATAGCGCACCCCTGAACTCTGCAATATGTACATGGCACACCCCTGAACTCTGCACTCTGTATGCTGTGCACTCCTGAACTCTGCACTATGTTAATAGCACACCCCTGAACTCTGTATGCTGCGCACCCCTGAACTCTGCAATAGCCCACCCCTGAACTCTTGACCAGATATGGCCATGGCTACATTTCATTGCCACTGGTCATACTGCCTACAATATTGGCAATCAAGCTATTCTGTGTCCTCACATTCCCTGTCATCACATCCAAGGGTGTTGGACAGGAGGAGCAAGTAAAGCTTCTTAATCAATTCATCTCCACCTTCTATGTACTATAGACAGAACACACACCTGGGTTTGTGTTTAGAAATCTCTCTGCAGGATGTCCTCCTCATAGCTCCATGAGAGGGGCTCATTATCGGTCGTATGGACAACAGAAATGACATGAAATTGTCGGCGTTTCCATTATTGAACTGTTTATGACATCAGAGAAATTGATCCAAGCAGCGGGAATCTTCACCTTTATCTGCCGTCACATGAATTGTTTACATTTCTATTTTTCCGATTGTAAGATAAATTCTATGTTTGCTTAAAAATATTTTTCTCTGTAACGGTTGAAGTAAATCCGGCACCAGATGTGTTTTTTTTTCATGTTAAATGCAGCATGTTAAGTAATGTGTCTGTGTAATCCTTCCAGGTATTTATTACCTTTCACAGAGATCACAGCGATCCCCCCGGCAACACTTCCATTTGCTATTTTTCCCTACCTGCTCACATATTATATAAGGTTAATTTCAAGGAACTCTCCCAACAAGCTTCAAAGTGGACCCAACATCTGATATTTTTTCCACTAAATACTAAGTAAGCTAAACGTAACCCTTCCAGGTATTTAATATCCCCTACAGAGCTCAAAATACTCTCCCTGACAACACCTTCATCTGCTTTTGTCTACAGATGGACAGCGTCATCTTTGTTCAGCCATCATCCAGGGTCACCATCATTGGCATCCATAGAACTTTTTTAAAGGAGGGGCATCATTTTAAGGTTGGTGGCCATGGAGTGCAGACATGGTACAAGAGGTGGTTGAAGGCTGCAGACATGATACAGGAGGTGATTGCAGGCTGTGGACATGACACAGGAGGTGGTTGAAGGCTGTGGACATGATATAGGAGGTGGTTGGAGGCTGCAGACATGATACAGAAGGTGGTTGGAGGCTGCAGAGTGCAGGCATGGTACAAGAGGTGGTTGGAGGCTGCGGATATGATACAGGAGGTGGTTGAAGGCTGCAGACATGATACAGGAGGTGGTTGAAGGCTGCAGTCATGATACAGAAGGTGGTTGAAGGCTGTGGACATGATACAGGAGGTGGTTGGAGGCTGCAGAGTGTGAGCATGGTACAAGAGGTGGTTGGAGGCTGTGGACATGATACAGGAGGTGGTTGGAGGCTGCGGACATGATACAGAAGGTGGTTGGAGGCTGCAGAGTGCAGGCATGGTACAAGAGGTGGTTGGAGGCTGTGGATATGATACAGGAGGTGGTTGAAGGCTGCAGACATGATACAGGAGGTGGTTGAAGGCTGCAGTCATGATACAGAAGGTGGTTGAAGGCTGTGGACATGATACAGGAGGTGGTTGGAGGCTGCAGAGTGTGAGCATGGTACAAGAGGTGGTTGGAGGCTGTGGACATGATACAGGAGGTGGTTGGAGGCTGCGGACATGATACAGAAGGTGGTTGGAGGCTGCAGAGTGCAGGCATGGTACAAGAGGTGGTTGGAGGCTGTGGATATGATACAGGAGGTGGTTGAAGGCTGCAGACATGATACAGGAGGTGGTTGAAGGCTGCAGTCATGATACAGAAGGTGGTTGAAGGCTGTGGACATGATACAGGAGGTGGTTGGGGGCTGCAGAGTGCGGGCATGGTACAAGAGGTGGTTGGAGTCTGCGGACATGATACAGGAGATGGTTGAAGGCTGCGGACATGACACAGGAGGTGGTTGAAGGCTGCGGTCATGATACAAGAGGTGGTTGGAGGCTGCAGAGTGCAGGCATGGTACAAGAGGTGGTTGGAGGCTGCGGACATGATACAGGAGTTGGTTGAAGGCTGCAGACATGATACAGGAGGTGGTTGAAGGCTGCGGTCATGATACAGAAGGTGGTTGAAAGCTGTGGACATGATACAGGAGGTGGTTGGGGGCTGCAGAGTGCGGGCATGGTACAAGAGGTGGTTGGAGGCTGCGGACATGATACAGGAGGTGGTTGAAGGCTGCGGGCATGATACAGGAGGTGGTTGGAGGCTGCACAGTGCAGGCATGGTACAAGAGGTGGTTGGAGGCTGTGGACATGATACAGGAGGTGGTTGAAGGGTGCGGACATGATACAGGAGGTGGTTGAAGGCTGCGGACATGATACAGGAGGTGGTTGAAGGCGGCGGACATGATACAGGAGGTGGCTGAAGGCTGTGGACATGATACAGGAGGTAGTTGAAGGGTGCGGACATGATACAGGAGGTAGTTGAAGGGTGCGGACATGATACAGGAGGTGGCTGAAGGCTGCGGACATGATACAGGAGGTGGTTGAGGGGTGCGGACATGATACAGGAGGTGGTTGAAGGGTGCGGACATGATACAGGAGGTGGTTGAAGGGTGCGGACATGATACAGGAGGTGGTTGAAGGCTGCGGACATGATACAGGAGGTGGTTGACGGCTGCGGACATGATACAGGAGGTGGTTGAAGGGTGCGGACATGATACAGGAGGTGGTTGAAGGGTGCGGACATGATACAGGTGGTGGTTGAAGGGTGCGGACATGATACAAGAGGTGGTTGAAGGCTGTGGACATGATACAGGAGGTGGTTGAAGGCTGCGGACATGATACAGGAGGTGGTTGACGGCTGCGGACATGATACAGGAGGTGGTTGAAGGCTGCAGACATGATACAGGAGGTGGTTGAAGGCTGCGGGCACGATACAGGAGGTGGTTGGAGGCTGCAGAGTGTGGGCATGGTACAAGAGGTGGTTGGAGGCTGAGGAAATGATACAGGAGGTGGTTAGAGGCTGCAGCCATATTTTTCACAGACAGCCGTCGTTCGTTACGGGCAGCTCAGCTCAAAAACGTATTGAAATTTATGGGCTGCTAGTAAATGCATGGGCGGTTGGCAACAACACCTTGCCCCCCATGCAGTTGCCCATGGTCACCATCTACTTCCTGGCTCAGAGGTGATAAAGTCATGTAAATCCGGGTGCCTGTGCAGTTCTTGCTTCTGTTCACAAGCTTCTCACCTTGTCGCTTGCTATCAGTTGCAGTCTAATCACTGGGGGAGGGGAGACTGAGGAAATGCTTCCTCCCGCCTTCTCTAAAGTTACAATGTTGCTCTCTGATCACTGGGGGAGGGGAGACTGTAGTAGGCAGGAGAAAGAATTTCCTCAATGTTACAATGTTGCTTTCTGATCACTAGGGGATGGGAGACTGAGGAAATGCTTCCTCCTACCTGCAGCCGACTAATCACATCATCTCAGCATGATATATCAAGCCCTACCTGAGTTCTTCTCTGCTGGGCTACAGACCTCTGCTCTGCACAGTCTCTCCCTATTTCTCTCCATAGACAGGGCCGGTGCTACCACTAGGCAAACTAGGCAGCTGCCTAGGGTGCACTGCTGCCTAGGGGTGCCCGGCCGCTGGTTTCCCTCCACGTCTACTAGGGTTGCCACATCATCATCCCTTTAATCCAGGACACATATTAATTATATTTAAAAAATGGGCGCGCTACCCTTTGGCAATAAATTTAAAAGTGAGGTGACACAGCTGCAAAATACAACAAAAAAAAAAACCCAAAAAATATAACCCTATAAATCTTTCTAAGCTCCACACCTGATGCAGGTAGCTGGATGAAGACCACAAAGACCAAGGTGTGAGGTGTATATAAAAATCAAGCACAAGTCCAAAGTACCATAAGGTATGGTGATCCCAGTGTGATAGAAAGATTTGGGTACTTAACCATGTGAACCAATCCTCCACCAATCTGGATGTGCCCTTACCAGAGCCCCTGGACCCCCCTATCACGGGGGGTCTGGGAACGCTTGTGTGGATATCTGGCCTCCACTCAGCCCTCAGGGTTGGTGTCCTCCGGCAATGCCTCACGGATATGCCACCAGATGCGTTGTACCCAGTTGAGGGCCACAATAGTGTGATGCCGTTTTAAAAGCCAAGTATTTCAATAAAACATTGCACTTACAGAATCCGAAAAGCATTGGCGCAGAACAGAACATCCATTCACGTGTAAGACCAGTGGTGACCTGGAGACAGCACCTCCGCCCTACCGGTTTCGTCACAAGACGGACGTCTTCCGGGGGCATCATGAATGGGTGTTCTGTTCTGGTATGGGCACATCCAGATTGGTGGAGGATTGGTTCACACAATTGGTGCTATGGTGGATGGCTGATATTGCTTTTTTGCACATGGCATGAGGAGTGCCCACATCTTTCTATCACACTGGGATCACCATACCTTATGGAACTTTGGACTTGTGCTTGATTTTTATATACAATTCACGCCTTGGTCTTTGTGATCTTCATCCAGCTACCTGCATCAGGTGGGGAGCTTACAGAGATTTATATGGTTATATATTTTTTTTTTTTTGTTTCTACGTGAGTGCATAATATTTGTATTTGATTTCACATATTAATTACACTGGTTCTGTGGCTGATTAACCACATGCCGACCGCCCGCCGCAGCGTGACGGCGGCAAGATGGCTCGTTAGTGCGAAACGCCGTCGCAGGAGGGCGGCCGCAATTACTAGTATTGTGAGTGCGCGCACGCCGCCGGAGGCACGCTCGCGCGCTCACTGTGTCCGGGGGGCCAGGGAGCGGGTGCGGCGGACTCCATTGCCGCCGGCTACCCGCGATGCCCCCCCCCCCACACAGCGAAAGAACGGAGGTCCGTGTAGGTAAACACGGATCTCCGCTCTGTTAGAGGGGGAAGGGCTGTGATCACAGGCTTCCTGTATATGGGAGCCGTGATCACACCCTTCTCCCAGCCAGGCCAGCCCCCCATACAGTTAGAACACACTGAGGGAACACAGTTAACCCTTCACTGCCAATGGCATTTACACAGTAATCAGTGCATTTGTATAGCACTGATCGCTGTATAAATGCCAATGGTCCCAAAAAAAGTGTGAAAATGGTCCGACATGACCGCCGCAATATCGCAGTCCCGATAAAAATTGCAGATCGCCGCCATTACTAGTAAAAAAATAAAAATAAAATAAAAACCCCAGAAATGAATTCTCATCATCCGTAAATGCGGCAACTTTTGCGCAAACCAATCAATCAATAAACGCCGATTGCGTTTTTTTTTTACCAAAAATATGAGGAAGAATATAAATCGGCCAAAACCGATGGAAAAAAATGTTTTTCTATATTTTTTTTTTTTGGATTTGTATTTCAGCAAAAAGTAAGAAATGTGGGTTTTTTTGCAAAATTGTCGCTCTTCTTTTGTTTATAGCGGCGATCAGAAATGACGCAGAGGGGATCAAATACCACCAAAAGAAAGCTGTATTTGTGAGGAAAAAAGGACGTAAATTTCGTTTTGGTACAACGTCGCACGACCGCGCAATTGTCAGTTAAAGCGGCGCAGCGCCGAATCGCAAAAAGTGCTCTGGTCCTAAAGTGGTAAATCCTTCCGGGGCTGAAGGGGTTAAATTAGCCTCGGAACAACCTGTGTAATTCATATGAGTCCTGCATTAAAGGGATGATGTGGCAACCCTAACGTCTGCATGCTCTGCAGGCTGCAGGATGTAACCGACTCAGTCTCGGGCAACTGCTCCGTCCGACCGGTAGTGTAATTAGAGGCGGAGCACTGGAGCCAGCGCTAGAGGAAGCATAGCCGATGCTTCCTGTATAGCTCCGCCTCCTGCCACATGGGCAGGGCAAAGGGGGTGGAGCCAGAGGTGGAGCCAATGGGGGAGGCAAAATTAGGTTTCGCCTAGGGTGTCAAAAATCCTTGCACCAGCCCTGTCCATAGACTTACATTGATTTCTTTCCCAGCCAAATAATGCCGCTTCCTTGACTTCCATAACAACTACCCTGCCTGCAAAAAAAATAAAATAAGGGGCCCGGGTGGGAACACATCTACTTTCCTTTTCAACTGCAGTCCTAGAGGGCTTCCAATGAGCATCACCTCATAAGCCCTATAAGATAAAAGAATGTGGGGCTCTCTGGATGACAGGACGGGCCAGAGATGATGTCTGCAGTGTGGGATGGGTCCAGGCCAGGCAAACAGATGTCTCAGAACACTTGGGCAAGTAAAGCAAATCTCTAATAAAGACCAAAACAAATATAAAAGGCCTCTAGCCTCGCCCCCTGTTACTATCTGAAGACGTGTCCAACGGCTTCACATAATTGTCATGAAGAAGGAGCCAATAGACGCTCCGAAACGCATTCCACGCTGGCCTCGGTCCCCTTCTGCTGACGTCACATCCGTGTCCTGTGCTCCAGGTCCAGGCAGCGTGGCTGTCCTCTCTGGTGGTCGGTTTGGATCTCGTCCACTCAGCTGCAAATCGGAATAGCCCTGAGATTACCTGACGCTGGACTTCCCTTTTCACCCACCATCTTGAACCTTGTTTTATTTGGTCTCTAGTAAGTGCAATTCATCTTTTTTGGGCAATTAAAGTCTTTTAATTCTGCACTTAGAGGCGCCTTTTGTTTGTTTTTGACCGCATAAACCCTGATGAAGGGGAAGTGTTACGCCCTGAGATGAATTGGCTTTTTTTTCACACCTTAGCAGGGCAAGGGCAAGGAATTGGCATGAGGGGCAGCCCCCCGTGGGCACAGTGATAGGATGGGGGTGCCCCCTTACTGCACACTCCAGATCAGTGGCTGGCAACCAGGGAGCCGCGGCTTTACGTATTCTCTGACAGCTACTGCTCTCACGCTGTGCCCCAACAAGCCCACCCTTCACCCCATCCGCCCGCTACCTTCTACTTCCTAGAAGGCAAGAGATTGGGCACGTAAGTACAGTGCACACTGCATGCCAACGATCTGCAGCCAGAGCAAGGGGCAGAGAATGGGTGCAGAAATGGAGATTTTTTATTTTGAAATTCTTGCAAAGAGGAAAAGCATCTCGACTTTTACAAAAAATAAATATTACATTTTTATTATTTTTTATAAGATGTTAGATCCTTCAAAATTTAAGATAGTCCCCATAGAGAAAACAGGGAAAAACCCAACACCCAGAGATCAACAAACAGCAGCTACAGACCTGGAATTCCTCCATGCCTCTATCCAGACCCTTTGCCGCCATCTGCCTTTCTCGAGACCCCAAATTTTCCCTACCTCACCAAGACTCTCTCACACCACCACCGGAACAGGAAGGACTTTCTGCCAAAGGAATACCTGGCACCGTGCATTCCGGGTGTAATATTGGGCTACTAAGCTGACTAGAAGAAGAGTGTCCAAATCAAATCCCTTGTGATTCTGCAATGCTCCATACACCCAGTCAGCATAGGACATGCTAGGCAAGAAAGGAATATTCAGAGCCCTCCATACCTCTTTATAGACTTCTACATTGAAAGGGCACTGAAGCATAAAATTAGTCCATTGACACTCCGCTCTCGGACAACCAGGGTTGTCCAAAGAGCGGTACTTCAGGTTCCCCTCATGTAGAGCCTGCCATAGAAAGCGAGCCAAGCCTGGTCCCTAAACTTCAAGGGAATCCACACAGAATTTAACAAACGTAAACCCTCCCACATAATATGACCTGGGCAATCCATTAAGGCCAGTGGCACGTGAAAGACAGTACCCATGATCTTCTCACCCAGGAGTCTCCTAGGGAGGGACCTGATATCCTCTTCTGTCACATGCCACCACCTAACAATTTTCAGGCACGGGGCAACATAAGCCAGGGGTGTTTTTTTTGGGAGAGGGCGGCAAACCACCACCCCCCCCCCCCCCCATTGGCTGGTTGGTCGGCGACAAGCCACCCCCCGGCACTTACCCTATCATTTGCAGGCAGCAGCAAGGTGCCTGGGGGTAGCAGGTGGGTTGTCGGCTACGGTGGGTGGGTTGTGGGGTCCGGTGGGCAGCTGGTGGGCTGCGGGCTTTGGCGGGCAGTGGGCAGGTTGCGGGCTCCGCCAGGGTCCTGTGTTCTCCTAAGCAACATGGCGGCTTGCATTGTGTGGCTCCTCCCTCCTTCTCCTAGGCATCCAATAGGATCGCCTGTCCTTACAGCCAATCGGGTGACGGGTCTCAGACACGCTTCCTGGTTGGCCGGGAGGAAGATCAGTGTAGCGATAGCGAAAATTCATTTACTAGTGTCACACAACTGGGTGGGATCAAGGCGCAGTGCCCTGCGACCCAACCCCACCCTTTTTGGAAGCCTATTAGAGCCTCTGGCTTTAATCAGGTGCTTCAAGAAAACACTCCCCCCCCCTTGGAATCCATAGTACGGTGCCCTGCTATGTAGATCAGGGGACCAGACGCATGGATGGGGGGGGGGGGGGTGACGCCCGTGCACCCCTAATGGATGGGCTGCCGCTGGGTAGGAGCTTACTATGCTTGACCCTGAGACTTTTCATTGGCTCGCCACTCTCCCAACAGCCCAGAAAGAGGCCTAAACCAGATCTGTAAAATACTTACCCATCCAGGCAGTCTCTCTACTAGCATTCTACCAAAGAGAGAAGAACACAACTGGGTTGACCATCCCTAAGCCACCCATCTGCCTAGATAGCTAAGTCACATTCCTCTTCACAAGGTTCAGTCTGTTCCCCCATAACAATTGGAATAAACAGCTATAAATCCTGGTATAGAAGGACTCTGGAAAGATGCATGGGCGCAGGGATGGAACACCCATTCAACATCATGCATTAGCAGTGGGTGAGGAGGCTCAATTCCAAATCTATGCCCTGGGCATTGGATGAACCTTCCTGGTACTACTCTTTAGTGATCTCCCCTGAGGATTTGGTAGGATACCCCAGGTGTTGGAGAAGCAGCTTCCAGGACCTCATACTACATGGAATGTCACCATCCATTAGGGGTGCAGGGCCCCCCCCATCCATGCGTCCCGCCCCCTAATCTACATGCAGAGCATGGATTTTTTTTTTTGAAGCACATGATTAGATCTTGAGGCTCTAATTGGCTTCAAAAAAGTATGGGTTCGGGGCCCAGAGCATTGCGCCCTAGGCCCACCCAGTTGTGTGACAATAGCGAATGAATATTCGCTATTGTCACACTGATTCTCCTCCCGGCCAATCACGAAGTGGGTCCTGAGACACGTTTCCCAATTGACCAAAAGAAGAAGCAATCCTATCGGCCTAGGCGGAGGAAACGCACAGCCGCCACTGATGGCGTGATGTCGAGGAGGAGATGGAGCCACCACTGCCCCCCATCTCTGCCATGCACCCCATCTCTGTCCCGTTATCCAGCAGCATCCATACAGTGCTCAGTCCCATCTGATCTGCCTCGCTCCCTCCCTCCCGCCCCTTACTCTGTGTCGGTGCCTTCCCCCAGCACGCTGTCAGTTGTCCCCACTTCCCACCACCAGTGATCTGTGATGGAACTTGCCTGGAGATTCACCAAGAGCCTGCTGAAGCCCGGGTAGCCATGGAAATCAGACAGAGCGCATCCAAGGCGGTGCGACCCGATCAGCGCATGGTGAGTGCTGGGGACGGATGGGGGTTTATAAAATCTATGGGGGCGGGTAACTGATGCGGGAGCTATGCCGGAGTGAAGTCTCCCCCAGGTCGGGGGTGGATGGCGTTAGTTTGCTGCCCCCCCACCCCAAAATATTAGCACCAACCGCCACACTAAATCACTACGGAGCTCCTCAACAACTCATAGGTTTCTTGGGAGATGTAGTTCTGGGGGCTTGTCTACATATTGTATACTGCACATGACCAAACTTAATAGCCTTGAATGCCAAATAGCACAGAGGTCTTCAACATGCTGCAATTTATCAAACTGTATTAACATTCAGACCAAGAAACTTAGATTATCATCATGTGTGCGTCGCCTTTCTTCAAAAAGATGTTAGATCCTTCAAAATATGTCAGTTGTCCCCGCTCCCTTCCACCGGTGATCTGTGATGGAACGGCCCGAAGATTCACCAAGAGCCTGCTGAAGCCCGGGGTAGCCGTAGAGATCAGATAGTCCACGTCCAAGGCGGTCCAACGCAATCAGCGCAGGGGGAGTGCCGGGGACAGATGGGGGATTATAAATTCTATGGGGGTCGGTAACTGATGTGGAAGCTATGGTAGAGTGAAGTCTCCCCTAGGGTGGCGGTGGATTTGTTTGCCACCCCCCCCGAAATATTTAGCACCAGCCGCCACAGTAAATCACTATGGAGCTCCACAACAACTCATGGGGGTTCTTGGGAGATGTAGTTCTGGGGGCTTGTCTACAGATTGTATACTGACCAAACTTAATAGCCTTTAATGCTGATCCCTGCTCCCAGGAGCTGCCCCCCTAAGGGCCGGTTCACACCTAGGTGAACCGACTTCAGAGGCGACTTTGCTAGGCGATTTCGAGGCGACTTCAGCGCGACTTTGGGCGACTTACAAAACGACCTGAAGCGATCTCCATGCCAGGCGACTTTGCCTATGGCCAATCAGAGAAGAGAGGGAGGGGGGTTGCCTTAAAAAAAAACATTTTTCTTTTTCCTGTAAAGTCGTTTCTTTATAGACGGTGATCCGATTTGGAAGCGACTTCCATTGACTTCTATGGGTTCAAATCGCCTAGAAGTCACCTTGAAATAGTACAGGAACCTTTTGAGAAGTCACTCTGAAGTCGGAGCTACTTAAGTAGCGCATATTAAGACGGCTCCATTCATTTCAATGGGATTTCTCATGTCGAGTGATTTGAGGCGACTTGGGGCGACACAAGTCTGATCGCAAATCGCCTAGGTGTGAACGGGCCCTAAGGCACGGTTCACACAGGGGCGGCTTGGCCTCAAGTCGGATCCCTAGTCGCTTGACATAAGAAATCCCATTGAAGTGAATGGGAGTCGTCTTTGTGTACGCTACTGAAGTCTCTCCGACCTCAAGGCGACTTCAGAAGACTTTCCTGTAG
Organism: Glandirana rugosa; assembly: GCA_018402905.1. Taxonomy (NCBI): domain Eukaryota; kingdom Metazoa; phylum Chordata; class Amphibia; order Anura; family Ranidae; genus Glandirana; species Glandirana rugosa. Next base: position 169,677 of record BLSH010351850.1, on the reverse strand, counting down.
TACTTGGAGGCGACTTCTATCCGACTTGTGCCCATTGAATTCAATGGAAGTCGCCTCCCCCATCTTAATGCAAACGACTTTGTCAGTGAAAAGAATTGGAATTTATTTTGGGGCAGCCCCTCCCTCGCTTCTCTGATTGGCCACAGGCAAAGTCGCCTGGCATAGTTAAGTTTGAAGTTGCTTCCAAGTTGCATGGCAAAGTCGTGCCTGAAGTCAGACCACCCCTGTGTGAACCGAGCCTAAGCCTGCATTCACATAGGGGCGACCCGACTTCGGCGCAACTTCGCTAGGCGGCTTCGGCGCGACTTCAAGAACCTCAGGCGACTTTACAACACGACTTTTGCCAGGCGACTTTGCCTTGACCAATTAGAGAGGGGAGGGAGGGGGCTGCCTAAAAATAAATTCTGTTCTTTTAACTGTAAAGTCACTTCCATGTAGATGGGGGATCCGACTTGGAGGCGACTTCTATTGAATCCTATGAGCACAAGTCGGATAGAAGTCGCCTAGAAGTAGTACAGGAACCTTTTCAGAAGTCGCCTTGAAGTCGGAGCGACGTCAGTCGTGTATATTAAGACGGCTCCCATTCATTTCAATGGGATTTCAAATGTCAAGCGACTTGGGGAGACTTGAGGCAACTCAAGTCGGATCGCAAGTCGCCCAGGTGTGAACGGGCACTTAGGCCCCATTCACACAGGGGCGATCCGACTTGGCGCAACTTTGCTAGGCAATTGCAGCGCGACTTTCAGCGCAACTTGGGCGCGACTTACAGCGCGACTTATGCCAGGCGACTTTGCCTGTGGCCAATCAGAGAAGGGAGGGACCGGCTTGCCCCAAACATAAATTCTATTCTTTTCACTGTAAAGTCGCTTGCATTAAGATGTGGATCCAACTTGGAGGCGACTTCCATTGATTTCTATGGGCACAAGTCGGATAGAATTCGCCTTGAGTCGCGCAGGAACTTTTTTCTGAAGTCGGAGCGACTTACTAGCGTGCATTAAGACGGCTCCCATTCATTTCAATGGGATTTCAGATGTCAAGCGTCTTGGGGCGACTTGAGGCGACTCAAGTCGGATCGCAAGTCGCCCCTGTGTGAACCGGGCACTAAGAGTTTTACAAGCCCGGTGATGATGACATAGGGAGTAATAATGCGTCCTGCTGAAATTAACATTAATCAATAAGGCCTGGGCATGATCTACAGGGGTAGGAGGGAGGTTTGGGGTAAATTTAAGTAACGCCAAGACCTAAACTTGAACAAAAATTAAATTAATAAAAGAAATAAAATTGCCAACAATTATTTTAATCCTACTGAAAAAAAAAGTGCCCATAGAAGCCTTGCAGCTGCACCAATAAACGAGGGCACGCCGGGACTTTACTCCTCGAAACACAAAAGCCAAAATCGCCCGCAGAGACTCCATGTTTCCTCCGATCGCGGCTCTGCCCGTCTCCACCTGGATAATGCGCCCAGGAAATTCACCATCAATTACAAAATTGGACAGAGCGCTCCAACGTTTCTTCCCTGCTTATATTGCAGACCGCGATGTCGCCTTCGATTTGTTTCATTTTATTATCACGGTGACTGTGACAAGGCGCTGTGCGTTTATTATGTGTTGGGTCGGCGTAGATTGACTGAGAATGAACGCCGACGCTCTTCAGGAGGATTTATATTGATAATATTTTTTTTACTTTCTGCTATAAAACAAATCCAATAAAAAAAACTAAAAACAAATCAAATGTGTTTATAAATTTTGTAAGCGATGTTTTCTGCTACGTTTTTGATTTTTAAAAATCCCAATAAGTGAATATAGATTGGCTATAGCGTCCACGGACTATGGGGTACATACTGGATTTATTTTATACTACTAATGGCCGGGATCAATGATTATAGTGGGACTGTGCGGCGGGAAATTTAAGGGGTTAAATGAATCCCACCCTTACAATCAGCTAAAAAAAACATTAGTGTGATGCTATTGGCTTTACCAAGGGGTGATTGGCCTAGAATTATGTAGCCAGCTTGACTTCAGTGAACCTGGTTGTGAATGGCTGATCCAGATATAAAAACCTAGAAATACCTTAGGACAGTGGGGCCAAGGGCCAGATGCAACCCTTTGCTAGCCTTTATCCAGCCCACGGGGCACTATTCCTCCCACTGATACCAATGATGGGGCACTATTCCTCCCACTGACACCAATGATGGGGCACTATTCCTCCTACTGATACCAATGATGGGGCACTATTCCTCCCACTGATACCAATGATGGGGCGCTATTCCTCCCCCTGACACCAATGATGGGACACTATTCCACCCACTGACACCAATGATGGGGCACTATTCCTCCCACTGATACCAATGATGGGACACTATTCCTCCCACTGATACCAATGATGGGACACTATTCCTCCCACTGACACCAATGATGGGACACTATTCCTCTCACCGGCACCAATGATGGGGCACTATTCCTCCCACTGACACCAATGTCAGGCACTGTTCCTCCCACTGATACCAATGATGGGACACTATTCCTCCCACTGACACCAATGATGGGACACTATTCCTCCCACTGATACCAATGGTGGGGCACTATTCCTCCCACTGATACCAATGATGGGGCACTATTCCTCCCACTGACACCAATGATGTGGCACTATTCCTCCCACTGACACCAATGTCGGGCACTATTCCTCCCACTGATACCAATGATGGGACACTATTGCTCCCACTGACACCAATGATGGGGCACTATTCCTCTCACCGGCACCAATGATGGGGCACTATTCCTCCCACTGATACCAATGATGGGACACTATTCCTCCCACTGACACCAATGATGGGGCACTATTCCTCCCACTGACACCAATGATGGGGCATTATTCCTTCCACTGACACCAATGATGGGGCACTATTCCTCCCACTGACACCAATGATGGGACACTATTCCTCCAACTGACACCAATGACTGGCTCTTCCTACTGACCACTGACACTATGTAACTGACTATGAACCCTGATGCAATATTTTATCTCACTGATGCTGGGCCCTGGACATTTTCTACCCCCACTGGCCACAATCCAAGCTCCCTAAAGTCTGAATGGACATTTTCCATGGAGCAGAAGTGTTGTCTCAGATGCTGGTGGAAGCTTCACCTTTCCATCCTCTGAAGACTTTCTATTATTTACCCCTCCATTATCCAATATTGCCCATCCCCTGGTCTGCCCCCTGGTCTGCCCCCTCCTCCGCCCCTTCTTCCCCCTCCCCCCACTATCTCCCCTCTACCATTGTTCCTATCCGCTTCTTGGTCTTAGCAGTGCCATTTAACCACCAAACAAAGAATGCAGCAAAGGTATTGAAGCTCATAGAAGGAAATTGGATGATAAACGCAATTAGTGACATAATTATAGGCTACAAGTGCATTTTATCTCCTACATATCGCATTTAGAACGGCGTGAAAATGTTATTGCGATTGTTAAATCCTGATTTAATGCACTTATTACTTTTGTAATTCTGTGAAGGAACCAAAGAAACAAAGAACAGAAAACATAGCGCATGCATCAATGCATTCACACCATGGACCCGCGTCACATCAGTGCAGACTCAGACCAAAGTGCATAGGGAATGATTATTTTCTATGTGCCCTGGGTCATACCACAGCGCTGCGTTTTGCACCATTCTTACCTTTTCTGTAATGCTGGCATTTTCTGTAAAATGCAACTATATAGCGAATTGGAGGTTTCCTGTATACTGTACTGATAACATACAGACATGGGCGTCCTCAGAGTCATGTCATATGTCCTTTGGAGGTTAAGCGATATATCAACGTAAAATGTCTTTTACGGTCGTAATGTCTTTTCCATTCTTACCACGTTTTGCGTCGCGACACCATACTGGGTCCCGTGTATCTTTTATTAGTAAGGGATACGTGAAACCAGACTCAGACGTGACTACACTGCGCCCAGGTACCACACTTACGTAACTACGTACGCGATACAAAAGACAAGAAACAAAGAAACCAAGGAAGTGTCTTAATGTTTTCATTATTCACGTAATTTAGTC
>BLSH010351850.1:93409-111930 GCA_018402905.1 Glandirana rugosa | reverse complement strand
TTATTTATTTTTTTAAGTATCTCATCCATATTTAAGTAATATCACTTTACATTTTTTGCTTCCTATTAAAAAAAAAACAAACAAAAAAAAAAAAAAAAACTTAAAATAACAAGGCACAAGAACAGGTTTGGGGGGGGGGGGGGGGTAAAATAAGGTAATTTTGTTTTATTTATTTATTTATTTCCTTTTTTATGTATTTCCTCCTTATTTGAGTAATATAATTTAAAACATTTTTTTTGCTTCCTATGAAAAAAAAAAAAACAACTTAATAATAAGGCTAATGATGGCTTTTTTTTTAGGGGGATAGATTAGGGAGGGGGTACATTTAGGGTAGCTGAAATTAGTCTAATGATGACCTGTATTGGGCACAAGAACCGATTGGGAGTAAAATTTAGGGTAGTTTTGTTTATGTATTTGTTGTTTTCTTTTCTTTTCTTTTTTTTTTTTAGTGTATTTCATCCTTATCTGAGGAATATCATTTTGTTTATGTATTTGTTGTTTTCTTTTCTTTTCTTTTTTTAGTGTATTTCATCCTTATCTGAGGAATATCATTTTGTTTATGTATTTGTTGTTTTCTTTTTTGTTTCTGTTTTTTAGTGTATTTCATCCTTATCTGAGGAATATCAGTTTACATTTTTTGCTTCCTATGAAAAAAAAAAAACCCTTAAAAATAACAAGGCTAATGATGGCCTTTTTTAAGGGGGGTAAAATAAGATAATTTTGTTTATTTATTTATTTCCTTTTTTATGTATTTAATCCTTATTTGAGTAATATATTTTTACATTTTCTGCTTCCCATGAAAAAAAAAAACAAACAAAAAAACCCCCCTGAAAAATAAGGCTAACGATGGCCTATTTTTAGGGGGACAGATTAGGGAGGGGGTAAATTTAGGATAGCTGAAATGAGTCTAATGATGACCTGTATTGGGCACAAGAACAGATTGGGAGTAAAATTAGGGATGTTTTGTTTATGTATTTGTTGTTTTTTTTTTGTTGTTTTTTTAGTGTATTTCATCCTTATCTGTGTAATATCAGTTTATATTGTTTGCTTCAATTTTTTGCTTCCTATTAAAAAAAAACATTATTGGACACAATAACAGATTGGCCAAAAAATTAGGGTAGTTTAGTTTATGTAGTTGTTGTTGTTTTTTTTTTTTTATGTATTTCATCCCTATTTGACTAATATAATTTTACATTTTTTGCTTCCTATGAAAAAAAACAAAACAAAAATACCTTAAAAATAAGGCTAATGATGGCCTTTTTTTAATGGGGGACAGATTGGGGAGGGGGTACATTTAGGGTAATTTTGTTTTATTTATTTATTTATATTTTTATATATTACATCCTTATTTCAGTAGTGTCACTTTAATTTTTTTTAAAGGCTAATAATGGCCTTTTGTGGGCACAGGATGGAGGGGTACATTTGGGGTAGTTTAGTTTATTTGGAAAACACGGCTCTGGAGGTGCCGGCCTGCCCTGCTGCAAGTTTCTTATCCAAAAGGGTGGTCACCACCGGTGGTGGGGTTGAAGGCCAACAGAGGCATTGACCTCTCCACAGACAATGGCTTCCTAGGACGATGCCACAGACGGCTCTCCATCTCTGGGTGTAAGGGGTTAAAGGTGAAGTTAACCTTAAAATTTAGACATTTTCAGGAATTCTTTCTGCTCTAAATCAACATTTTTACATCTTTCTGAAGTTGTAAAGGAAGAACCTTGGGGATATCAGCAGATGACAGTTGTTATTTCTCCAATTAGTGACATAAGAGGGAAGGCACAGATGTTCGTCTCATTATCAGATTTTGTCACTGTTCACACATTTTAGAAAAAAAAAAAATCAATATATTCACTGCGCCTGGCTGATTATTATTGGACAATATTTTGATGCTGTGAGATTCAATTAAAGTGACTAAACCCGCAATAGTGATATCAGTCTGTATATGCAGCATAGAATGCTTGTTATACTCACTGTGGAGCCTAAGGGGTTAATTCTGCTCATTGTGTAAAAAGGCTGATTGATCCTGCCTTCTCTGCTCCCCCCCCCCCTTCTTCCAGAGTCCCTAATCCATCTGCTGATAGAACAGAGCCTTGGGCGCACTCTGCACATGCTCAGTTTGGTGTATGTTGCTAGAGAGTTTTATTTTCTTGGGAGGGTGCATGTGATCTTCACTGTCCAGACAGAGGGTCAGGCTCCTGGGGAGAGCAGATATAGTGACTGCAGGCTCCTCGGGAGAGCAGATATAGTGAATGCAGACTCCTGGAGAGACCAGATATAGTGACTGCAGGCTCCTGGGGAGAGCAGATATCGTGACTGCAGACTCCTGGGGAGAGCAGATATAGTGACCGCAGGCTCCTGGGGAGAGCAGATATAGTGACCGCAGGCTCCTGGGGAGAGCAGATATAGTGACTGCAGGCTCCTGGGGAGAGCAGATATAGTGACTGCAGACTCCTGGGGAGAGCAGATATAGTGACTGCAGGCTCCTGGGGAGATCAGATATAGCGACTGCAGGCTCCTGGGGAGAGCAGATATAGTGCCTGCAGACTCCTGGGGAGAGCAGATATAGTGACTGCAGACTCCTGGGGAGAGCAGATATAGTGACTGCAGGCTCCTGGGGAGATCAGATATAGCGACTGCAGGCTCCTGGGGAGAGCAGATATAGTGACTGCAGGCTCCTGGGGAGAGCAGATATAGTGACTGCAGCCTCCTGGGGAGAGCAGATATAGTGACTGCAGCCTCCTGGGGAGATCAGATATAGTGACTGCAGGCTCCTGGGGAGAGCAGATATAGTGACTGCAGGCTCCTGGGGAGATCAGATATAGTGAATGCAGTGTCAGGATTGAGCTTACCTACTGGTGGCGCTGTGCTGCTCTGGGCTGTTTGCTGCAGCTCCAGTGGCCACCAGTAGGTGTCTCCCCAGAGCCAGCAAGCTGTAACAATCAGCCACACCTGGGTTCAGCCATTAGGTGGCTATTTAACCACTTGCCGACCGCCCGTCCCAGCGTGACAGCCGCAAGGTGGCTTGTTATCGCGAACCGCCGTCACAGGACGGCGGCCGCAAGCACTAGCATTGTGAGCGCGCGTGCCGCCGGAGGCGCGCTCACGCTCTCACTGTGTTTGGGGGGAGCCAGGGAGCGGGTAGGGAGGACTCGATCGCCACCGGCTACCCACGATGGCTCCCCCTGCACTGAAAGAACGGAGGTCGGTGTAAGTAAGCACGGATCTCCATTCTGTTAGAGGGGGAAGGGCGATGATCACAGCCTTCCTGTATATGGAAGCCGTGATCACTCCCCTCCCCCAGCCAGGGCAGCCCCCATACAGTTAGAACACACTGAGGGAACACAGTTAACCCTTAGAGCGCCCCCTGCAGGTTAACCCCTTCACTGCCAATGGCATTTACACATTTTTATAGCACTGAACGCTGTATAACTGCCAATGGCCCCAAAAAAGTGTCAAAATGGCCCGACATGTCCGCCGCAATATCGCAGTCCCGCTAAAAATCGCAGATCGCCGCCATTACTAGTAAAAAATAATTTAAAAAAAAGCCCCAGAAATGAATTCTCATCATCCGTAAACGCGGCAACGTTTGCGGAAACCAATCAATAAACGCTGATTGCGATTTTTTTAACCAAAAATATGAGGAAGAATATAAATCGGCCAAAACCGATGGAAAAAAATATTTTTTTTTTTTGGATTTGTATTTTATCAAAAAGTAAGAAATTAGATTTTTTTTTTTTGCAAAATTGTCGCTCTTCTTTTGTTTATGGCGGCGATCAGAAATGACGCAGAGGGGATCAATCACCACCAAAAGAAACCTCTATTTGTGGGGAAAAAAAGGACGCAAATTTTGTTTGGGTACAACGTCGCACGACCGCGCAATTGTCAGTTAAAGCGACGCAGCGCCGAATCGCAAAAAGTGCTCTGGTCCTAAAGTGGGAAATCCTTCCGGGGCTGAAGTGGTTAAAACTGTTCCTCGTTTTCCTCAGTGCGTCACAATCCTGTTCGCCTCCTTGCTGGCAGATCCTTGTGCTCGTGTCCCCTGATATCCTGAACCTTCCTGTACCCATCTGCCTTGCTCCTGCTTCCTGCCCTTGTACCCAGCCTTGATACCTTGCTTCCTTGCACACCTCTGTACTCTTGTCCTTTATATTACAGATATTGTATGAAGTTATTTTTGGTCCATAGTGTATTTAGGTTTATCAGTTATTCTTGTTTTGTGCATTGGGGGTTTGGTTCTTGTTTTTGTCTTTGAGGTTTGTTTTGCTTGCTGTTTGCTGTGTATGTTTTTTTGGTGTGTGCTTCACTGTAAATAAATATCACCTTAACCACTTCAGCCCCGGAAGGATTTCACACTTTAGGACCAGAGCACTTTTTGCGATTCGGCGCTGCGTCGCTTTAACTGACAATTGCGCGGTCGTGCGACGTTGTACCCAAACAAAATTTGCGTCCTTTTTTTCCCACAAATAGAGCTTTCTATTGGTGGTATTTGATCACCGCTGCGTCATTTCTGATCACCGCTATAAACAAAAGAAGAGCGACAATTTTACAGAAAGACCCAAATTTCTTACTTTTTGCTAAAATACAAATCCAAAAAAAAAATATAAAAAAAATTTTTTTCATCGGTTTTGGCCGATTTGTATTCTTCCTCATATTTTTGGTAAAAAAAAAAGCGCAATCGGCGTTTATTGATTGGTTTGCGCAAAAGTTGCCGCGTTTATGGATGATGAGAGTTAATTTCTGGGGTTTTTATTTATTTATTTTTTTTACTAGTAATGGCGGCGATCTGCAATTTTTTGCGGTACTGCGATATTGCGGTGGACATGTCGGACCATTTCGACACTTTTTTGGGACCATTGGCATTTATACAGCGATCAGTGCTATGAAAATGCACTGATTATTGTGTAAATGCCATTGACAGTGAAGGGGTTAACCTGCAGGGGGCGCTCTAAGGGTTAACTGTGTTCCCTGGGCGTGTTCTAACTGTGGGGGGACTGCCCTAGCTGGGGAAGGGAAGTGATCACAACCCTTCCCCCCTCTCACAGAACGGAGGTCCGTGTTTACATACACAGACCTCCATTCTTTCAGTGCGGGGGGGCCATCGCGGGTAGCCGGCGGCGATCGAGTCCGCCGCACCCGCTCCCTGGCTCCCCCCGAACACAGTGAGCGCGCCGGCGCGCCTGCTCACAATACTAGTTATCGCGGCCACCGCCCTGTGACGGCGGTTCCCGATAACAAACCACCTTGTCGCCGTCGTGCTGCGGCGGGCGGTCGGCAAGTGGTTAAAGTTCTATACTTTGGTCTCGGTTCCATGGTGTAGCTACGTGTCTGGTCTGCCAAGCTGCAGAATCCTGACATAATGGTGACGACCACCAACGACCAGATCTGCTACACTTGGGAACTGGGAGCCGGTTCCTTGAAATCTTTGCCTACCTCCGTCAAGATGCTAAGAGTGAAGGTTATTTGTCGCGTGGAGCTTGCAGTAGGGGTTTCACTTTGGGAGGGTATTTTGCCTTAGCCGTGGAGGGCAGATTCTCCCTTAGTAACGCACAACCCCTGATCCAGGTCTGTTCTGAGTTACTATTGCAGTGCACCTCTCAGGGCCATGATTTTTTCACTCCCCCGTTTACTTTGTACCAGGCAGGATTTTTGGGATGGTTGCTGAAACATTGTTCAGGGTCTTTTTCCCCAGCATTATTCCGCCTATTCACAACAAGTACTATTGGATTGCATAGCTGCTGTGCACTCCTTAATTGAGAAAAGTGAGCAAGGGAAAGACAAACTGACTTTAGTTCAACCTCTGCTACAAGCTTGGTCAGGGATCAAATCACCAGTGCTAGAGGAGTCACACAAAGTCAGGTCTGCTGCTAAAAATCAAGTATCCCTTCCTCTGTTACCCCTAGCAACTACAGCTGCCACTGAGTATTCCTCACTTCCTGCTACCAATAACCACACTTCCTCTATCAGCAATCCATTGAATGTTCCCCCCCGCAGTACCGTTACCCATAGCAACCTATCAGGCTTCTTCCTGTACTTTTGCTACTCCTCCTAATATGTTTCCCAGTACTGTTACTACCTTTCCCTCAGCACCACACTCTGGGCAGCACAATGCCACTACTTGCAGGTCTCTGGTAGCTGGGCCAAAAAATGCAACAAAACTTTTCTCCTGCTCCTACCGTTCTGCCACTATCCATGTTGCCTGCTGATCCAGTGCCCGCTGTCCAGTCCTCCTCCATGCTGATGACTGTTACAAATGAGATCCTTTCCTCCTCCATGCTGCTGACTGCTGTCGATGAGATCCAGTCATCCTCCATGCTGCTGACTGCTGCTGATGAGCTCCAGTCCTCCTCCATGCTGATGACTGCTGCTGATGGGATCCAGTCCTCCTCCATGCTGATGACTGCTGCTGATGAGATCCAGTCCTCCTCCATGCTGATGACTGCTGCTGATGAGATCCATTCCTCCTCCATGCTGCTGACTGCTGTTGATCAGATCCAGTCATCCCCCATGCTGCTGACTGCTGTTGATAAGATCCATTCCTCCTCCATGCTGCTGACTGCTGCCGATGAGATCCAGTTGTCCTCCATGCTGCTGACTACTGCTGATGAGGTCCAGTCCTCCCCCATGCTGCTGACTGCTGCCGATGAGATCCATTCCTCCTCCATGCTGCTGACTGCTGTTGATGAGATCCAGTCGTCCTCCATGCTGCTGAGTGCTGTTGATGAGATCCAGTCGTCCTCCATGCTGCTGAGTGCTGTTGATGAGATCCAGTCCTCCTCCATGCTGCTGACTGCTGTTGATGAGATCCAGTTGTCCTCCATGCTGCTGACTGCTGCCGATGAGATCCATTCCTCCTCCATGCTGCTGACTGCTGTTGATGAGATCCATTCCTCCTCCATGCTGCTGACTGCTGCTGATGAGATCCATTCCTCCTCCATGCTGCTGACTGCTGCCGATGAGATCCAGACCCGGGCTGCCGCCCCTCTGGGTTTGCACTAAGCCTTCAGACACTGGCAGTGGGGTACTCAGTCCGCTTGCAGACCCTGGTGGTGGGGCCCTATGGAGCATCTGGAGTCCGCTCCTTAAGGAGGGGACTCTGTCAGGATTGAGCTTACCTACTGGTGGCGCTGTGCTGCTCTGGGCTGTTTGCTGCAGCTCCAGTGGCCACCAGCAGGTGTCTCCCCAGAGCCAGCAAGCTGTAACAATCAGCCACACCTGGGTTCAGCCATTAGGTGGCTATTTAAGATTGTTCCTCCCTTTCCCCAGTGCGTCACTATCCTGTTCGCCTCCTTGCTGTCAGATCCTTGTGCTTGTGTCCCCTGATATCCTGAACCTTCCTGTACCTACCTGCCTTGCTCCTGCTTCCTGCCCTAGTACCCAGCCTTGATACCTTGCTTCCTTGTATACCCTGTACTCTTGTCCTTTATATTACAGATATTGTATAAAGTTATTTTTGGTCCATAGTGTAGTTAGGTTTATTAGTAGAGTTGAGCGAACCCGGACTGTAAAGTTCGGGTCCGTACTGAACTTTGGGGTGTCCGGGACCCGGACCCGAACCCGGACTTTTCAAAAAAAGTCCGGGTTCGGGTCCGGGGTTCTGGTAATTTTACCAAAAGTTCTGAAAATTGATGTAAAAAAGTCCAGGAAAGTCCTAGAGGTCTGCAAAAGGAAGAAAAATGGGGGTAAGGGTGGGACAAGTGCCCTACAAAGAAATGGGGACAGGGAAATAACTAAAAGCATTTATAAAAAATAAAAACATAAAAAAAACAAAAATGGAGGTGGATGTGGACCATCTTCAAACTGGGTCTGAAAAGTATTAATTAACGGTAGAAGCAATATAACTGTTCTAAAATCATCTACAAACTGTGTCATAAAAAGTATAAATAAGCCGGGAGAACCCATATCACTGTTCTGCAAACATCTGGAAACTGTGTGTAACACTTTAACTAAACCCGGGAGAAACCATACTACTGTTCTGCAAACATCTGGAAACTGTGTGTGTCACTTTAAGTAAAACCGGGACAAACTGAACTACTGTTCTGCAAACATCTGGAAACTGTGTGTGTGTCACTTTAAATAAAACTGGGACTAACTGAACTACTGTTCTGCAAACATCTGGAAACTGTGTGTCACTTTAACAAAAACCGGGGCGAACCCATATCACTGTTCTGCAAACATCTGGAAACTATGTGTGACACTTTAACTAAAATCCGGGACAAACTGTTCTGCAAACATCTGGAAACTGTGTGTGAAACTACAGCATAGAGAAGAACAGGGATATGGTTTCGCTCTGCTATAGTTTCACATAGAGTTTTTAGAACAGTGATATGGGATCTCTCGGCTTATTTATACTTTTTTGACACAGTTTGAAGATGATTTTAGAACAGTTATATGGCTTCTACCGTTAATTAATACTTTTCAGACCCAGTTTGAAGATGGTCCACATCCACCTCCATTTTAGATTTTTTTATGTTTTTATTTTTTTAAAAATGCTTTTAGTTATTTACCTGTCCCCATTTCTTTGTAGGGCACTTGTCCCACCCTTACCCCAATTTCCTTCCTTTTGCAGACCTCTAGGACTTTCCAGGACTTTTTTACAGCCATTTTTGTGCCTAAAAGTTCGGGTCCCCATTGATTTCAATGGGGTTCGGGGTCCGGGACAAAGTTCGGGTTCTGTCCGGACCCGAACCCGAACTTTGTCCCGAAGTTCAGATGAACCAGCAGAACCCGGACTTCCAGAAGTTCGCTCAACTCTATTTATTAGTTATTCTTGTTTTGTGCATTGGGGGGTTTGGTTCTTGTTATTGTCTTTGTGCGTCCAGGTGGATTATACCGCATTTTTTTCAGGACAAATTGGTCTTTCATTTGGTGGTAAATTTTTATGAATATCTCCTGTTTTTATTATCAAAGAAAAACTAGCCTAAAATAGTAAAAAAAAAAAAAAAAAAAATTGACTCAGCTGTATATTTTTTGTTACTACCATAACTTTCCACCAAAAAACAGCCCAAAAGAAATTCTCCTGCTCCTGACGATCGCAGCAATACCACGTGTGAGTGTGTTAGTTGCTGTTTGTACCCGGAGTGCAGCCCAGAAACAACAGAGCACATTTTGCTTGTTTTTTGTTTGTTTTTTTTTGTCTTAAAACACATTGACACCAATAAAAAAAAAAAAAAAATTCTGCCCAAAATATACTGACCCTGACCTTGACCTTTGACCCTTACTTGACCCAAACACTAACCCTGGCACTGACCTAGATCAGACCTTGATCTAGGTATTTTTTCTTTATTTTTTATTATTTATTTATTTTTTATTTTTTTTTTACACACACTTTTTTTTTTCTCTCTGCAAGGAAAGAAAAAGATACAATGTAGAGCAGGGTTACTCAACCAGGCTTCCGTGGAACCCTAGGGTTCCTCCAGAGGTTGCTAGGGGTTCCTTGAGCAATGGTCAATTTCTACCTCTCAGATAAATTCCCAATGACACCATTGATCTTTTTAGCTATCTGTAAGGGGGTAATTCTTCCCAATGACCGCAAGTGTAAGGAGCATTCTTCCCATTGACCACAAGTGTAAGGAGCATTCTTCCCATTGACCACAAGTGTGAGGAGCATTCTTCCCATTGACCACAAGTGTGAGGAGCATTCTTCCCATTGACCACAAGTGTAAGGAGCATTCTTCCCATTGACCACAAGTGTAAGGAGCATTCTTCCCATTGACCATCAGACTAATGTATCACGAGTTGTAGACTTTTAATTTTAAGCCGGGGTTCCCTGAGACCGCAGAATTATTTCAAGGGTTCCTCTGTGTTGAAAAAGTTGAGAAAGGCTGCTGTAGAGAAACACACTGGTGGGCTTCACAGTGACTGATCACTGCAGTAGCCAATCAGAGGCTATCACAGTGATCAGGTGACCTGGAATCAGGAGATCCCGGTCGTTAGCCAGGGGCCCGGGGCTCTCAGTGAGACCCCATATAGGTGTTAACATTCAGGGCCGTCTTTAACACAGGTCAAAAGGGGCAGCTGCTCTGGCACCCAGTCATTGTTGTGGTGTTGTGGGGCCCAAAGCAGTTGCCCCTTGAGCCCGCACTGCCCTCAAATAGTTGACAAGTGGATTCAGGAGGGCCCAAGAAAATGTTTGCCCAGAATCCAATCAATATTAAAGACGGCCCTGGTTACATCGGCAGGAAGGGGTTAAAAAATAAATAAAATTGCAATTTTTTTAACCTCTTGAGATCCCTGCTATTGCCAAAAGACAGCTCCAGTGCTGACTTCAGTTTACGGGCGGACATCCATGGGCGTCCTCCCATGCACGAGCCTGCTGGTCGCATGCAGCGCGCTTTGTGATCACCGAGTCCATGAGACGGTACTGTGGACCTCCATTACCGCCCCGGTTCATTCATTGTAGATGGTTTTATTCAATCTGGTATCACCCGCATATACCCTGATATACCATTGCTATATGGCATAAGCCTCCTGAAGAAGCGCAAAGCACGCAACACGTAGAGCAAGCCAAATGATTCTACGCCACGCATCTACAGCGCACTCTACAGCCTGGATAACTTAGTCTGCTGATGTGACTTCCAAGAGTGTTGTTATACAAAAGTTGCTATAAGATGTTTCTTAGTGCCGTGTTTTAATTCATATTCTGGCAGCAGCAATCTGTGTGGTTGTAACCACTTCCCGACCATGTGCAGTATATTTACTTCAGCAGTGTGGTTGTATTCCGCCAATCGCCGTAAATAGGCAGCGATTCAGAGACACGCAGCTAGGGGGCGAGAGCACAACAGCGGAGGCGCACTCTCATGCCCCGCCGGCCTCTGGAGGAATGTGCCCGCGGCTCGGGCGGCGGTTACCCACTCTGTCAGGTGGCATGTCAGAGATCTACTTGTCCCTGTCACTGGGATCAGTTAGATCTCTGGTGTCCCTGGCAGCCCAGCCCCCTCACAGTTAGAACGCCTAGGGAACACAGTTACCCCCTTCACTGCCCCCCTGCAGGTTATCCCCTTCACTGCCAGTGACATTTATACAGTAATCAGTGGACATTTAAATTTCTGATCGCTGTATAATTGTCATTGGTCCCAAAAAAGTGTCAAAAATGCCCGACATGTCCGCCGCAGTGTCGCAGTCCCGATAAAAAATCGCAGATCGCCACCATTACCAGTAAAAAAAAAAAAAATAGTAAAAATGCCAGAAATGAATTCTCATGGTTTGTAAACGCGGCAACTTTTGCGCAAACCAATCAATAAATGCTGATTGCAATTTTTTTTTTTACCAAAAATATGAGGAAGAATATAAATCGGCCAAAACCGATGAATAAATTTGTTTTTTATATTTTTTTTTTTGATTTGTATTTTAGCGAAAAGTAAGAAATATTGTTTTTGTTTTGCAAAATTGTCGCTCTTTTTTTGTTTATAGCGGCGATCAGAAATGACGCAGAGGGGATCAAATACCACCAAAAGCTCTATTTGTGGGGAAAAAAGGACGCAAATTTAGTTTGGGTACAACGTCGCACGACCGCGCAATTGTCAGTTGAAGCGACGCAGTGCCGAATTGCAAAAAGTGCTCTGGTCCTTAATAAAATGTGATTTTTTATTGAAAAACTTTTTTGGACGTGCCTATAAAGTCCATATTTCTTCTCTAATCTTTAACCTTGATATTTTGGGACGTGGTACTCTTATTACCCTTTTTTTTTTGTGTCCACAGTACCACTCTGTGGTGACATAAGCAGTGGATGATATTCCCCTCTGTAGTATTAAAGTCTCCTGAGTGTCATCACTGACCAAATATTGGCATGACCATGGACATGACCTGCTAAGATCCAGGGCCGACTCTACCACTAGGTGGAGTAGACGGCCGCCTAGGGCGCACTGACGCCCAGGGCGCCAAGCCCCTGTCCATATACTAACCTAGATTGTCTATATACTAACCTAGCCTGTCTATATACTAACCTAGACTGTCTATATACTACCCCAGCCTGTCTATATACCACCCTAGCCTGTCCATATACTACCCCAGCCTGTCTATATACTACCCTAGCCTGTCCATATACTACCCTAGCCTGTCTATATACTACCCTAGCCTGTCCATATACTACCCTAGCCTGTCCATATACTACCCTAGCCTGTCCCTATACTACCCTAGTCTGTCCATATACTACCCTAGCCTGTCTATATACTACCCTAGTCTGTCCATATACTACCCTAGTCTGTCCATATACTACCCTAGCCTGTCCATATACTACCCTAGCCTGTCCATATACTACCCTAGCCTGTCCCTATACTACCCTAGCCTGTCCATATACCACCCCAGCCTGTCTATATACTACCCCAGCCTGTCCATAAACTACCCTAGCCTGCCCATATACTACCCTAGCCTGCCCATATACTACCCTAGCCTGTCCATATATTACCCTAGCCTGTCTATATACTTCCCTAGCCTGTCTATATACTACCCCAGCCTCTCCATATACCTGTGGACCATGACTGACATGAGGAAGTGAGCCGGTGCCGCCATTATTTGACGTTAGGCTGGGTCCAGAGGCACAGGTGCGGGCCTGTGGACCATGGCTAAAGAAATAGGTAGAGAGGCGCTGCAAAAATCTCCACCTCCGCCACCTCCATTGTATACATGGACAGGGGGTGGAGCCAATGATGAAGCCAATGGGGACGGCAAAATGAGGTTTCGCCTAGGGTGTCAAAAATCCTTGCACCAACCCTGCTAACCTTCATCTAGGATAAGAGTCTGTTATAGATGAAGGGAATCCCCGGCTGCTTTATTTACAAAGAGGAATAAACAACTGGGATCTGCCATTTACCAGCAATTTAACCCCTTCAATACCGGGAGCTTTCACCCCCTCCCTGCCCAGGCCAACTTTCAGCTTATAGCACTGTCACACTTTAAATGACAATTACTCAGTCATGCAACGCTGTAAACAAATTAATTTTTATCTTTTTTTTTTTTTTTTTTTTTAGATAGAGCTTTCTTTTGGTGGTATTTAATCACCACTGGGTTTATTTATTTTATTTTTTGTGCTTTATTAATGAAAAAATACAGAAATGAAAAAAATATATACTGTATATATATTTTTGAAAATCGATCAGTCCTGATGTACTGATGGCCGATCTCATTTCATGAGGCCCCTAAAATGCCAGGAAGGTACGAATACCCCCCAAATCACCCCTTTTTGAAAGTAGACAGCGTGAGGTATTTATTTAGATTTTTTGTGAAGTTGTCATTTTTTTTCTCACAATTTTTTGAGAAAATTAATAATATCAATTTTTTTTTCACATTTCTTTTTTTTTTCCTTTAACTGGTTCTCACCCAGCCTATGGGCGATTGATGCCAGGGCCAACCTCTTGTTGATGCAGGTGGACGTCATATCACTTCCTCCCGGATCGCGCCACCCCTAGCCAAAGTTCGCCATCACTTATCTAGGAGGACCAGAGCGACGCCGTGATGTCACTTCTGGTCTAGGGCAGACATGTTAGGTATCTATTTACTCGGCGTAACATCTTCTTTTACATTTGACCCAAAAATAAGATTATATATTGAGGTTTTTTTTTTTTTGCATTAAAATTCATACAAGAGTATTATTTCCCAAAAAAAGACGTCTGCAAAAACCGTCACGCAGATACCGCTTGACTTGAAAAAAAAATTGCAATGACCACCATTTTATTCTCTAGGGCAGGGATATGTAATTAGTGGACCCCCAGCTGTTGTAAAACTACAAATCCCATCATGCCCTAGCCTATGGGTGTCATGCTGGTGGCTGTCAGAGTCTTGCTATGCCTCATGGGATTTGTAGTTCTGCAACATCTGAAGGTCCGCTAATTGCATATCCCTGCTCTAGGACCTCTGCAAAAAAAAAAAAAAATATATATATATATATATATATATATATATATATACACAGTATTATTTATTTATTTTATTTAGTCAATTTACACAGTGCTTTACATATACATTGTACATTCACATCGGTCCCTACTCTCAAGGAGCTTACAATCTAAGGTCCCTAACTCACATTCATACACTAGGGCCAATTTAGACAGGAATCAATTAACCTACCAGCATGTCTTTGGAGTGTAGGAGGAAACCGGAGTACCCAGAGGAAACCCACGCAGGCACAGGGAGAAAATGCAAACTCCAAGCAGGTAGTGTCGCGGTTCGGATTCAAACCAGCGACCCTTTTGTGCCAGGCGAAAGTGTTACCCACTACACCACTGTGCCGCCCTATTTGTCAATGGATGAGCGAGTTTGGGGTGGAGGAACTTGACTGGCCTGCACCCTCAACCCAATAGAACACCTTTGGGATGAATTAGAGCGGAGAACGCGAGCCAGGCCTTCTCATCCAACATCAGTGCCTGACCTCTAGAAGAATGGTCAAACATTCCCATAGACACTCCTACACCTTGTGGACAGCCTTCCCAGAAGAGGTGAAGCTGTTATAGCTGCAAAGGGTGGGCCAACTCAATATTGAACCCTACGGACTAAGGCTGCGATGCCATTAAAGTTCATGTACGTGTGACGGGAGGCGTCCCAATACTTTTGGCAATGTAGTGTACCACGCCCCAGAAGAAGTCTGATGAGAGACGAAACCGGTCGGGCAGAGGTATGACTTCCTGTTATCGCGTCCTGTATATTTGTAACGCTCATTCGGATCTTGGATCTCATTCTGTGATTCCTTATGGAGATGCAAGTGCATTACTTTTTAAATAAAACACAATTTATATGGATTCACACCGTGGTGGCCTTTTATCTCTTGGGGGCCCTTGTGGATGTGACCTGTGGCTTGGAGCCAGAGGAGTGATATCCTGGATGGTATGAAGTGAGAGTTCTCCTATCCCTCCAGAGATGATCAGGAGACCCTGGAGGACCTTATATGAGATAAAGCCTTCAGAGATCCCCCCGTAATCGGTGGTCATTGTGTTGCGGTAAGCGCACATCTTATCATTCGTGGTGGTTTACTCACGAGGTGGAAAAGTTGTTTTATCACGGCGGCACATCCACATGGGCTTTGTTCTTTAACCACTTCCTGACCGCGCACTGTATTTTTTCTGCGGAGGTGTGGTTGTATTCCGCGAATCGCCATAAATAAGCGGTGATTCTCAGGCGTGCAGCTAGGGGGTGAGAGCGCTCGTGCCCGCCGCACTCTGGAGGAGTGTGCCCGCGGCTCAGGCGGACCCGATGTCCGCCTGCGAGCCACGATGAGCTGCCAGAGGGAGAGAACGGGGGACCGCCGATGTAAACACGGCAGTTCCCCGCTCTGTCAGTGCGGGCATGGGAGATCTACTGATCCCTGTCACTGGGATCAGTTAGATCTCTGGTGCCCCTGGCAGCCCAGCCCCCTCACAGTTAGAACGCGCCTAGGGATCACAGTTACCCCCTTCACTGCCCCCTGCAGGTTAACCCCTTCACTGCCAATGACATTTATACAGTAATCAGCGGATATTTACATTTCTGATCGCTGTATAAATGTCATTGGTCCCAAAAAAGTGTCAAAAATGTCCGACATGTCCGCCGCAATATCACAGTCCCGATAAAAATCGCAGATCACCGCCATTACTAGTAAAAAAAAAAGTAAAAACGCCAGAAATGAATTCTCATTGTTCGTAAATGCGGAAACTTTTGCGCAAACCAATAAACGCCGATTGCGATTTTTTTTTTTACCAAAAATATGAGGAAGAATAGAAATCGGCCAAAACCGATGAATAAATTTGTTTTTTTTTTTTGGATTTGTATTTTAGCAAAAAGTAAGAAATATTGTTTTTTTTTTTTTGCAAAATTTACGCTTTTTTGTTTATAGCGGCGATCAGGAATGACGCAGAGGGGATCAAATACCACCAAAAGAAAGCTCTATTTGTGGGAAAAAAAGGACGCAAATTTTGTTTGAGTACAACGTCGCACGACCGCGCAATTGTCAGTTAAAGCGACGCGGCGCCGAATAGCAAAAAGTGCTCTGGTCCTACAGTGGGAAATCCTTCCGGGGGTGAAGTGGTTAAATACACTGCTGTGCCATGCTAATGACTCCATACTATCGGACTTTTGTGTCACTTTCTTCTCGTTAGTCACTAATTTATTATTACGAACTTGGATTTTGCTCAAAAAGTGCAAACGGATTGAACCTTTGCCACACTAATAAAGGATCTGTAATTTCCCTTTAAATAAAGTTCTCCTCTGCGGTTTTCTCGCTGTGGCCTCTCCCGTATTTCCTGCGCAGGACTCCAAACCTCTCGTACCTTCTGCTTGCTCAGAGGTATTGCTGATGTGAGGATTCCATATTATCAGCGGTAAAATAATAGGCAATATTCCTGCATTAGCTGCTGGCAGCCTTTCTGCTGTTCCAAGCAATATAGAGAACATCCTGGATTTCCAAGAAGATATAATTCTCCGCTCTCCATTGTCCTCCCATCTATGCACAGCGCATGCATCTTCCTCACGCTATTGATTGTCTCCATACATTTTCCTATTAATGGAAAGACGAGCTAGCGCCTCTGCCAAACGCTCTCCGACCTCCACAAACCTCAATGCTGCCGAAGACAACCTGATAGCTACACGCCGATCCTCGGGTGTCTTCATGGTCTAAGCGTGGTTGACCATGGATTTTTCGAGAGACTTTTTTTTTTACGGAAGTTTTGTTTCTAGTTGACATTTTTTTTTTTATAGCAATGTACAGCCGTTGCCAAAAGTTTTGAGAATGACACAAATCTTAACTTTCACAAAGTCTTCTGCTTCAGTGTTTGTAGATCTTTGTGTCAGATGTTACTATGGGACACTGAATTACCGATTACCCATTTGCCCACCGCCGCACGACTATAAGCGGCAACAGCGTGGCTCTGTCCTGTGAATCGCGGCTTATAGACGTCACTCGCGTGCACGACGACTAGGGGGCGCGCGCGCGGCGCATGCTCCCTGAGCGGGGCCGCGGGCCGGGCGGACTCGATGTCTCGCGACGCCCTGTTACAGAATCAGAACGGGGAACCGTAATGTAAACATGGCGGTTCCCCGCTCTCTCAGGCGGCGTGTAAGAGATCTATTGATCTCTGTCACTGGGATCAGTTAGATCTCTGGGGCCCCTGGCAGCCCAGCCCCCTCACAGTTAGAACACGCCTAGGGTACACAGTTATCTCCTAGAGCGCCCCCTGCAGGTTAACCCCTTCCCTGCCAATGACATTTATACAGTAATCAGTGGACATTTACGTTTCTGATTGCTGTATAAATGTCATTGGTCCCAAAAATGTGTCAAAAATGTCCGACAAGTCCCGATAGAAATCGCAGATCACCGCCATTACTAGAAAAAAAATGTAAAAATGCCAGAAATTAATTTGGCGGCTTTTGTGCAAACCAATCAATAAACACTGATTGCTATTTTTTACCAAAAATATGAGGAAGAATATAAAATCGGCCAAAACCGATGAATAAATTCATTTTTTAATTTTTTTCTTTTTGGATTTGTATTTTAGCAAAAAGTAAGAAATATTGGGGTTTTCTTTTGCAAAATTGTTGCTTTTTTTGTTTATAGCGGTGATCAGAAATGACGGATCAAATACCACCAAAAGAAAGCTCTATTTGTGGGGAAAAAAATGGACGTAAATTTAGTTTGGGTACAACGTTGCACGACCGCGCAATTGTCAGTTAAAGCGACGCAGTGGCGAATCGCAGTGCTCTGGTCCTACAGTGGGAAATCCTTCCGGGGGTTAAGTGGTTACTGAATAATTACAAGCATTTCACAACGCGGGAAAGATAAAAAACACTTAACTTTAAGAGAGCAAATTTTACAAGGATGAGGGCTGCTCTCCAGGACTTAGACTGTGAGGGAATATTGGCATCGATATATATAGTATAGTATATTCCCATGGGCAATACGTTTAAAAGGCTAAAAATAAAACGGCTCACGCCCATAGTTAAAAAAAGTTATAAATGATAAGAAAAGAGCATGTAAAAGATATAAAAACGAAGGAACACTATCATCTTTTAAATGTTACAAAGAATATAACAGAATATGTAAAAAGGAAATCAAGGACGCAAAAATTCAAAACAAAGGACAGATTGCAAAAGATAGTAGGACAAACCCCAAAAGATTCTTCAAATACATTAATAGTAAAAAGTAGAGTTGAGCGAACCTCTGGAAGTTCGGGTTCTGCTGGTCCGTCCGAACTTCGGGACAAAGTCCGGGTCCGGGTCCGGACGGAACCCGAACGATCGCACGGACTTGAGATGAAAAATGATAATTACATAAACTTCTTAGAAAACCCCAAACAGGATGATAGAAAACGTTAGACAGGAAACAAAACTTAAAAACGCAGGAACTAAAGGAAAAATGTATAAGACAATATAAGAAACATTGTAAATTTTCTACTATCACAAGGAAGCAAAAATATAGAAAATGTACGAGAAAAGAATAGTAAATATTGAAAAAAATTGATACCCGCACTCGGCAAAATAAAAATCGGAAAATTTGCATAACGGGTACCCTTATATGATATGATATATATAGCTACGGTTATAAGGGAGTGTCAGATTCAGGACCTCTC
>BLSH010351850.1:76954-88125 GCA_018402905.1 Glandirana rugosa | reverse complement strand
TGCAAATCTCCAACTCTAAGCAGCGGTATTTGAAATCTCAAATTCCCCCAACAATCTGATCGTAGAGCACGATCGTAGCGATCGTTGTTCTATGTAGAGCTTGATCTGCAACTCAAAGCAGCGGTATGTGAAATCTCTAATTTCTGCTATCTGTCCTCAGAGCAACAGCACAGACAGCAGTAGTAAAGTAATCTATCTCAGGATGCAGGATCAGGTCTTAAAATGTCTCAAATCTGTCCCTCACGCAGTCAGCTTCCTTTCCCTACACTAACCCAAGGAGCATGTGACTGCAGCACTGTGACTCCAGCTTATAAAGAGGCTGGGTCACATGATGCACCGGCCAATCACAGCCATGCCATTAGTAGGCATGGCTGTGATGGCTTCTAAGGGCAAACCAGTGAAACACTTGTTGATTGGCTGCCCTGCAGCTTCTCAACACGTGGAGTAAAATAGCAGAACCCCGGACCGAACCCGAACGATTTTTGAAATGTCCGGGTCCGGGTCCGTGCCACGGACACCCAAAAGTTCGGTACGGACCCGAACGTTACAGTCCGGGTTCGCTCAACACTAGTAAAAAGGTCAGATCTGAGCATCTGAGCATGTAGGCCCTTTACAAAATAATCTAGAGAGGGTGACTGGGGACAAAGAGAAGGCAAACTTATTAAATACATTTTTCAGCTCTGTGTATACAAAGGATGATGGGGGAGCTCATGTGCACGATGGGGGTGGTAGTGACACAGCCCCAAATGATCCACAATGGCTCAAAAGTGAAATGGTCCAGAAGTATTTAGACAGAATAAAGGTGGATAAAGCACCTGGACCAGATGGCATCCATCCACGGACCTTAAAGGAATTGAGCTCTGTCATTTCAAAACCATTGTATCAAATTTTTAGGGACCCCTTAATGACTGGAATGGTACCACTGGATTGGCGTAGGGCCAATGTGGTGCCCATATTTAAAAAGGGATCAAAAGTACCATTTCAGTGTTTGCAGATGACACCCAGCTATGCAGTGGAATAACGTCCTTGCAGGATGTCTCCAACTTCCAAGCCGACCTCAATCGAAGATGCCGCCCACTCGGCTCCGAAGATTTCGGCCACTCGGCTCCAAAGATTCCGCCCACTTGGCTCCGAAGATTTCGCCCACTCGGCTCCAAAGATTCCGCCCACTTGGCTCCGAAGATTTCGCCCACTCGGCTCCGAAGATTCTGCCCACTCGGCTCCAAAGATTCCGCCCACTCGGCTCCGAAGATTCCGCCCACTCGCCTCCATAGATGCCGCCCACTCAGCTCCAAAGATGCCGCCCACTCAGCTCCAAAGATTCCGCCCACTCGGCTCCGAAGATTCCGCCCACTCAGCTCCAAAGATTCTGCCCACTCAGCTCCAAAGATTCTGCCCACTCGGCTTCAAAGATTCCGCCCACTCGGCTCCGAAGATTCCGCCCACTCGGCTCCGAAGATTCCGCCCACTCAGCTCCGAAGATTCCGCCCACTCGGCTGCAAAGATTCCGCCCACTCAGCTCTGAAGATTCCGCCCACTCGGCTCCGAAGATTCCGCCCACTCGGCTCCGAAGATTCCGCCCACTCGGCTCCGAAGATTTCGCCCACTCAGCTCCAAAGATTCCGCCCACTCAGCTCCAAAGATTCCACCCACTCGGCTCCAAAGATTCCGCCCACTCGGGTCCAAAGATTCCGCCCACTCGGCTCCAAAGATACCGCCCACTGGGCTCCAAAGCTGCCGCCCACTCATTCTCTGAAGATGCCGCCCACTTGGCTCCATAGCATTGCAGGGCGGAAGCGACGTCAGACGTCACTTCCACCTAAAGCTCTAAAAGGGGACTTTTTTTTCCAAGTATCATTTTTTTTTTTTTTGCATTTTAGTGTAAATGTGAGATTTGAGGTCTTTTTGGCCCCCAGATCTCACATATAAGAGGTCCTGGCATGTTTTTTTCTATTAATAACAGGAATAAAAGTGATCAATTTTTTTTTTTAAAGGACGGTGTAAAAATAAACAATAAAATAAATGAGAAAAAAAAATTAAAGCACCACGTCCTGCCGAGCTCGCGCGCAGAAGCGAACGCATACGTAATCCCACCCACATATGAAAATGGTGTTCAAACCACACATGTGAGGTATCGCCGCGATCGTTAGAGCGAAAGCAATAATTTTAGCACTAGACCTCCTCTGGAACTCTAAACTGGTAACCTGTAGGAATTTTTAAACGTCGCTGATGGAGATTTTTATGTGCCAACGTTTGTCGCCATTCCAGGAACGGGCGCAATTCTGAAGCGTGGCATGTTGGGTATCAATTTACTCGGCGTAACATTATTTCACAATATGGAAAAAAATTGGCCTAACTTTACTGTTGTCTTATTTTTTAACTCAAAAAAGTGATTTTTTTTCCAAAAAACATCGCGCTTGTAAGACCGCTGCGCAAATACGGTGTGATATAAAGTTTTGCAATGACCGCCATTTTATTCTCTAGGGTGTTAGAAAAAAAAATACATAATGTTTGGGGTTCTAAATAATTTTATAGAAAAAAAAACTGATATTAACTTGTAAACACAGACTCTCAAAAAGAGGCTCCATCCTAAGTGAATCCCACCAAAAGAAAGCTCTATTTGTGTGAATAAAATGATAAAAATGTCACATGACAGCGCAATTGTCATTCAAAGTGCGACAGCGCTGATAGCTAAAAATTGGCCTGGGCAGGAAGTGACCGGCCTCCCTTATTATTATAAGGGATGTTTACATTCCTTGAAGTAGGCATAAAAGCGTTTTAAAAAAAATATATATATTTAACCACTTCAGCCCCAGAAGGATTTCCCACTGTAGGACCAGAGCACTTTTTGCGATTCGGCGCTGCGTCGTTTTAACTGACAATTGCGCAGTCGTGCAACATTGTACCCAAACAAAATTTGCGTCCTTTTTTCCCCACAAATAGAGCTTTCTTTTGGGGGTATTTGATCGCCTCTGCGTCATTTCTGATCGCCGCTATAAACAAAAGAAGAGCGACAATTTTTAAAAAAAAAAACGAATTTCTTACTTTTTGCTAAAAATACAAATCCAAAAAAAAAAAAATATAGAAAAACATTTTTTTTCATCGGTTTTGGCCGATTTATATTCTTCATCATATTTTTGGTAAAAAATATTGCAATCGGCGTTCATTGATTGGTTTGCGCAAAAGTTTCCGCGTTTACGGATGATGAGAAATCATTTCTGGGGTTTTTATTTATTTTCTTATCTTTTACTAGTAATGGCGGCGATCTGCGATTTTTAGCGGTACTGCGATATTTCAGTGGACATGTCGGACCATTTTGACACTTTTTTGGGACCATTGGCATTTATACAGCGATCAGTGCTATAAAAATGCCCTGATTACTGTGTAAATGTCATTGGCAGTGAAGGGGTTAACCTGGAGGGGGCGCTCTAAGGGTTAACTGTGTTCCCTTGGCGTGTTCTAACTGTATGGGGGCTGGGCTGGCAGGGGGAGGGGGGTGATCACAGCGTCCACATACAGGAAGCCTGTGATCACAACCCTTCCCCCTCTATGAGAACGGAGATTTGTGTTTACTTACATGGACATCCGTTCTTTCACTGCGGGGGGGAGCCATCACGGGTAGCTGGCGGCAATCAAGTCCGCCGCACGCGCTCCTTGGCCCCCCCGAACACAGTGAGGGCGCAAGCTCGCCTCCAGCGGCGCGCGCACGCTCACAACGCTAGTTTACTGCTGCAGAGTAGCTTGATAATGCAGATCGCTGTCTATAAACTCTCCTGCCCACTGCACTCTCCAGCAGTGTGGCTGCGGGTCAGGTGGACCCGATGTCTGCCGGCTACCGTGATCGCCTGGCAGAGAAAAGAAACGGGGAACCGCCAATGTAAACACGCCGGTCCCCCACTCTGTCAGGTGGCATGTAAGAGATCTACTGATTCCTGTCACTGGGATCAGTTAGATCTTTGGTGCCCCTAGCAGCCCAGCCCCCTCACAGTTAGAACGCCTAGGGAACACAGTTACCCCCTCGATCTCCCCCTGCAGGTTAACCCTTCACTGCCAGTGACATTTATACAGTAATCAGTGGATATTTAAATTTCTGATCGCTGTATAAATGTCATTGGTCCCATAAAAGTGTCAAAAATGTCCGACATGTCCGCCGCAATATCACAGTCCCGAAAAAAATCGCCGCCATTACCAGTAAAAAAAAAAAAGTAAAAACGCCACAAATTAATTCTCATCATTTGTAAACGCGGCAACTTTTGCGCGAACCAATCAATATACGCCGATTGTGATTTCTTTTTTACCACAAATATGAGGAAGAATATAAATCAGCCAAAACCGATGAATAAATTAGTTTTTTTTATATATTTATTTGTATTTTAGCAAAAAGTAAGACTTTTTTTTTTTTTAATTGTCGCTCTTTTTTTATTTATAGCGGCGATCAGAAATGACGCAGAGGGCATCAAATACCACCAAAAGAAAGCTCTGTTTGTGTGGAAAAAAGGACGGCAATTTCGTTTGGGTGCAACGTCGCATGACCGCGCAATTGTCAGTTAAAGCGACGCGGCGCTGAATCTCAAAAAGTGCACTGGTCCTAATGTGGGAGATCCTTCCGGGGCTGAAGGGGTTAAAGACAGCCCTCAGTATATGTTGCATGCAATTCCTATGTAGGTTAAGGATGCCAAACTACAACCCCATTTTTTTTTACTATTTTTTTAAAATTTTTAAACTTTTTTTTTTTTTTTACTATTTTTTGGCCGTTTTCCTTTTGTAATAATAATAATAAAAATAAATAATAATAAAAAAAAAAATAGGAGATATCCATTACCATTTACTACCAAATTTGTCCTGAAAAATAACCACGGTATAATCCACCTGGCTATACTAAGTAGCTGTGACGATTTGTACGGTTTTACTAACGTGTGTCAAAGTTGCAAAATTGTGCTCAGGCATTAACATTGGCTTTACCTTTAGACACGAAGGGGTTAAAGTGCAATGGCGTTGTATGATGCCCTTTTTCTTGTTTTGTGTAACAATTAACCTTTTAATAAAGAGCATCGGAAGTGAAGTGCAGTGCCATTGTAACTTTCCTCGTCAATCTTTTATGAAGGGAGGTAAAAAATAATTTTATCTCAAAATTGGGCAAAGCGCAGGAAACAGTAAAGCGATTTTTTTTTCCACTGACCTTTTGTAAGTCCCCCAGCGACCCTCCTGTGTGTCAGACGCCCCACATAGAAGTGTGAAGTGCACACCTTGGCGTTTTGTAACCTCGCCGCGGCGTTCCGTATTTCACACTTTTACGTTGGCTGACAATTCCCCCTGGCAAAGCCGTATTGATGGCAAAACGCGTCAGTTTTTTTTTTGTCTTATTTTGTCTTTTTTTTTTGGGGTAGAGCTTTTTATGTCCTCGCTTTTCTCCAATTTGAAATAAAAAAAAGATATAAGAGCTCGTCGCTGAACAATAAAAGATAATCTAGGGAACGGCAATTTATTTCAAGCTCCTGCATAGAGTGGAATTTTAGGGGGGGGAGGGGGGATAATAGTAAATTAGTTACAGGAGTAATTGAACCGTCGGGTGACGTTTGTCACAGGAGATGAAGTAAAAGCTGCTTTTAAAAGCAAAGCAAAAGTGATTTATTGCCGTCTCTATGAGTTCTTAAAAGCAGTAATAAAATTAAATGTTAATTGTCCGGATTTTTTTTTTTTTCTGCTACTAAAATACCCGCCCTTCTCTGGCAATTTTTATTTACACATTCAGTATTTTTTCTTAAAACCCCCAAAAACATATATATATATATATATATATTTTTTTTTAGCAGACACCCTAGAAATTAAAATGGCAGTCGCCGCAAATTTTTATGTCGTGCGGTATTTGCGCAGGGGTTTTTCAAACGCAATTTTTTTTTGGAAAAAATACAATTTAACAAATTAAAAAAAAAAAAAAAACACAACATATACCCCAGTTATTTTAGTCAGATATGAAAGATGATGTTACGCCGAGTAAATAGATACCCAACATGGGTATCTGATAATGGGTCCTCCACCGATAATGAAAAGGCTTACCAGAGATAGCGCCTATGGCTTTTCCCCAGCCAGGGGGATGCAATCGGTCGCTCGTGATACTCAGCAGCTGAACCCTCACAAATTTTCCCAAGCAGTGGTGATGTTCGTCACGATGCCCCAAAAGAGGATAAACTCATATATTAAGTACCATCAAAAACTGCTTTAATATGAATAAAAACGCACTTACAAACTTCCAATGATAAAAACTTCAACTGGCCGGTATTCCCGTCTAGCGGGCTGTAGGTGATAGTGGTGACGTCAGCGCACCCTCCCGACGTTTCGTCATAAGAAACCGTCGTCCTGGACGTCTTTTTATGATGAAACGTACGTCGGGAGGACACGCTGACCGGCCTGCCGGATCGTTTCTGGGGTGCGCCGGTAAAAATAGTAAGCCCGAGAAACACCGTCAGGCGGGAAGGGGGGGTTGAGGGGGGTACCGTCCTCTCCCACCGCTCGGCAGTGTTTCTTGGACTTACCGTTTTTTTTTACCGGCACACCTGAGAAATGATCCGGCAGGCCGGTCAGCGCGTCCTCCCGATGTACTTCATCATAAAAATACATCCAGGACGACGGCTTCTTATGACGAAACGTACGTCGGGAGGTCACGCTGACCGGCCTGCCGGATCGTTTCCCGGGTGCGCCGGTAAAAATGGTAAGCCCGAGAAACACAGTCAGGCGGTACCATCCTCTCCCGCCGCTCGGTAGTGTTTCTCGGGCTTACCTTTTTTTTACACCTGAGAAACGATCCAGCAGGCTGGTCACAGAGGTGATAAAAGACCAGATTGTCTCTGACACCCTCTATGACCTTGGAGGACCGGAGCGACGTCATGACGTCATTTCTGGTCCAGGGTGGAGGTAAGCATTTTTTTTTTTTATAAAGCAAAAGATATATTCATTTTTTAAAGGCGATCTTTCGCTAAAGATAAATGAGAGATCTGGGGTCTTTTTTGACCTCAGATCTCTCCATAAAGAGGACCTGTCCTCCTTATTTCTATTTCTGAAAGGGATCCAGCAGCTAATGAGCCGCTCGGAACGCTATCATGAAAAAAACAGCCAAAAAAAAAAAAAATTCCCGGGGTTATGGATGACAGCTTGAGCCCCAGCCCCCGGTAAACCAATTGCAAACCGCAACCTGCGACCGCAACGCATTGTGGTCGGCGAGTGGTTATGGCGGTATTAAACCCAAAAGAAAACATTTATTATATTGCAGCTTACCAGTTCCCAGATGTGACGGCTGCATTCATTTTATTTTTTCAGCTTTATTTGAATCTGGCGATCCGGCCAGCAAGTCTGTTGTTTTTTCAAAAAGAACAAGCTCTCCAGCAACATGTATCAGTTTACAGGGATGAGACAAACCACTTACCATTTGGCAGGGGAGCTTACAATGATCAGCTTTTATTTAGTCATGTAAAACCCTTTATCCCAAAAGAAAAAAAAATAAATTGTTTGCTGCAACTGCCTATAAAAAGTGAGCGAGGGTTTGGCTTTAAATTGTTAGTGAAGCTAAATCTGTTAGTCCATCTAAAATTCCGCCCCCCGACTTACAATGCCCCTGTTCTCCTTCATGTAGAGTGGGGGCGCTCTAATACTGGAGGTGTGTTACCGGCCAGATCACCAGGTGAAAACAGGGGGCGAAAAAAGATGAAAAAAGAAAAACGAATGCAGCCGCCACATCTTGGTAAGCTGCGATATGCGACGTTTCTGGTTTAGGATAAATACCGCTTCAGGAAAACTACAAGACGGATTTGAATAATGAGAAAACAAAAGTGATGACAAAGGAATATAACAATCATCACAAACCAACGTGCCAAAAATACAATAATGGCAAAAATAACCAATAGACTTGTGCGCGGCCGAAAAATTTGTTTGTTTTTTGATTTTTTCGGAAATTCGGGAATTCAAAAATTCTAAAATTTGGAAATTTGAAAATTCTAAATATTGGGAAATTCTAAAAATTTGGAAATTCGGAAATTTGGAAATTCGCGAATTCAGAATTCGAAACTGCCGAGATTCAAATATTCAGAAGTTCAGAAATTCAGAACTGAAAGTACCGAAAATTTGACAATTCAGAAATTTGAAAATAAGAAAGAACACCGAAGGTGTTCTATCAGGTTGAGGTCAGGACTCTGTGCAGGCCAGTCAAGTTCCTCCACCCGAAACTCGCTCATCCATGTCTTTATGGACCTTGCTTTGTGCAGTGGTCCAAATCATTTGGTGGAGGGGGGATTATGGTGTGGGGTTGTTTTTCAGGGGTGGGACTTGGCCCCTTAGTTCCAGTGAAGGGAACTCTTAAGGCGTCAGCACACCAAGACATTTTGGAGAATTTCATGCCCCCAACTTTGTGGGAAGAGTTTGGGGATGGCCCCTTCCTGTTCCAACATGACAGCCCACCAGTGCACAAAGCAAGGGCCATAAAGAAATGGATGAGTGAGTTTTGGGTGGAGGAACTTGACTGGCCTGCACAGAGTCCTGACCTCAACCCGATAGAATACCTTTGGGATGAATTAGAGTGGAGATTGCGAGCCAGGCCTTCTCATCCAACATCAGTGCCTGACCACAATTCTGGAAGAATGGTCAAACTTTCCCATAGACACTCCTAAACCTTGTGGACGGCCTTCCCAGAAGAGTTGAAGCTGCTATAGCTGCAAAGGGTGGACCAACCCAATATTGAACCCACATGAACTTTAATGGCATCCCAGTCTTAGTCTGTAGGATTCAAACTCGCTCATCCATGTCTTTATGGACCTTGCTTTGTGCAGTGGTGCGCAGTCATGTTGGAACAGGAAGGGGCCATCCCCAAACTCTTCCCACAAAGTTGGGAGCATGAAATTGTCCAAAATGTCTTGGTATGCTGACGCCTTAAGAGTTCCCTTCACTGGAACTAAGGGGCCAAACCCAACCCCTGAAAAACAGCCCCACACCATAATCCCCCCTCCACCAAATGATTTGGACCAGTGCACAAAGCAAGGTCCATAAAGACATGGATGAGCGCATTTGGTGTGGAGGAACTTGTCTGGCCTGCACAGAGTCCTGACCTCAACCCAATAGGACACCTTTGGGATGAATTAGAGTGGACACTGTGAGCCAGGCCTTCTCATCCAACATCAGTGCCTGACCTCACAAATGCTCTTCTGGAAGAACGGTCAAACATTCCCATAGACACTCCTAAACCTTGTGGACGGTCTTCCCAGAAGAGGTGAAGCTGTTATAGCTGCAAAGGGTGGGCCAACTCAATATTGAACCCTACAGACTAAGACTCTCCAGACCTTAATCCTTTCGAAAATTGGAGGGAGCTGAAACTTCGAGTTGCCAAGCGACAGCCAAGAAACCTTAAGGATTTAGAGAAGATCTGTAAAGAAGGGTGGACCAAAATCCCTCCTGAGATGTCTGCAAACCTGGGGGCCACCAAATACAAGAAACGTCTGACCTCTGTGCTGTCAACAAGAGTTTCTCCACCAAGTACTAAGTCATGTTTTGCTTGGGGATCAAATACTTATTTTACTCCCTGAACTGCAGCTCCATTTATAACATTTGTACCATGGGTTGTCTCTGGGTTTTTGGTTGATATTCTGCCTCTGCCATTAAAGTTCACATGCGTGTAAAGGCAAGTGTCCCAATACTTTTGGTAATATCGCGTATATAAGTACAGTTTGCCTAGAGCTCCATTTATTACAATCATGGAATTAAAAATCAAAAAAGCTTCGCCTTCTGTGGAAAGATTTCAGTAAACGGCGGCCATTCTTCCCCAGACGCCTTGAAAATTAAACATCCTGCGCCACGCGAAGGTCTTTCATTAAACGCTTTAATCCGGCGCGTTTGCGCTGCGAGCGGTAATGCCTTCGTCCAATCACATTGATCAATTTATGGAACGACTGCAGGAGATAAAGAGGGTGAAATTGTCCGGCCGGCGTGAACGGCTGTTATTAAGCGGGAAGTAAGAGCAGCGCGCGGCGGATCTATTCTGTGTCATTGCGGGGTAATGAGGACCCTTTCACGGCGCACCAAATCGCAGGCAAACCGCGGGACAACAAACCGCTTATTACGCCTGCATTGGCCGGTGCCTGCAATCAGTACAGCGCCAAAAACCGCGAGCACAAAGAAAGGCGAGGAAAAGACCAATACTTTAATAAAGTGCTTGGAGATAATAAAGCAGAGAAGTCAATGATAATTTATGGAGTTAAAAAAAAAATAAAATCAATTCAAAAGCCGCAGCGGCTCCCGCCGTCCTCACGCCGTTTCATACATTTAAAGGTCCCTTAAGACTAAAAAATACGCTTCAGCCGAACTCAGGGAAGATATAAAAGATACAAATTAATGCGGCTTTCTAATCATTAATACATCATTAAATGTGTTTTTTTTTATCCTTTTTACAGCCACCAATGTATGTGACACGTCGGCGGACCCGGGAGCGGCATGGCGGGTGCCACCGGGTAGAGGGGAGGGAGATCAACAAACGTCTGTTTAATATCCACTTAAAGAGATTGGCTCCCGCTGCTGTCGATCAAATCCAGTGATCCAGGGTGGTTGATTCTGCCTGTTCCTGTCTACCCCTCTGGAATCTGACCACGTTTATCATGGCTGCTGATCCATCATAGCGTGGTCAGATTACGTGCCTCCGTCATCCCGCTCTCTCCTTGGTGTCTCTGGATCTCCCCCTCCCTCTCTCCATAGTCTGAGAACCTGATCTCCCCCCTTTCCCACCCATCCCCTCTCTTTCCCTTCTCCTCCTCCCCACCCCGCCTGCCACTCTCCTCTCCTCCCCTCTCCTCTCCTCCCCAGCCCTCACCTCTCCACTTCATGCCCCTCCCCTCTCCCCACGCTCTCCTCTCCTTCTCCATGCCCCTCTCAACACCATCTCCCCACCACTCTCCTTTCCTCTTCCACACCTCTCCCCTCTCCTCCTCTTCTCTCCTCCTCCCCACCCCTCTCCACTTCTCCCCCATGCCCCTCCCCTCTCCTTTCCTCCTCCACACCCCTCCCATCCTCCCCTGCCCTCTCAACTCTTCCCCCACGCCCCTCCCCTCCCTCCTCCATGCTCCTCCCCTCATCCCTATACCCTCTCCTCCTCCCCCATTAGACTGGTGCGATACTACCTAGTCGTCGGTACTATTTGC
>BLSH010351850.1:35265-62971 GCA_018402905.1 Glandirana rugosa | reverse complement strand
AAAAAAAAAAAAGAAAGTCAATGTACCGGCGCCACCTGTAGGTGGGCGGGGTTGACTTTTTTTTTTTTTTTCGTCTTTTGCCGGCGGGGAGGCGGCGCCCCAGCGCCCCTCCCACACCAGCCGCCGCTGCTTAGTATAGTAGATAGTAGATGGTAGAGTAGATGGTAGATGGTAGAGTAGATAGTAGAGTAGATGGTAGAGATGATAGCTGATAGAGTAGATGGTAGATGGTAGAGTAGATGAGAGATGGTAGAGTAGATGGTAGAGTAGATGATAGATGGTAAAATAGATGGCAGAGTATATGGTAGAGGAGATGGTAGAGTAGATGGTAGATGATAGACAGTAGAGTAGATGGTAGGGTATGTGATATTGGAGATGGTAGATAGATAGTAGATGGTAGAGTAGATGGTAGAGTAGATAGTTGATAGTAGAGGAGATGGTAGAGGAGATGGCAGAGGAGATGTTAGAGTAGATGGTAGAGGAGATGGTAGAGTAGATGATAGTAGATGGTAGAGTAGGTGGTGGATGGTAGAGTAGATAATAGAGTAGATGGTAGAGGAGATAGTAGATGGTAGAGTAGATAGTAGATGGTAGAGTAGATAGTATGTGGTAGAGTAGATGGTAGATGGTAGAGTAGATGAGAGATGGTAGAGTATATGGTAGAGTAGATGGCAGAGTATATGGTAGAGTAGATGATAGACAGTAGAGTAGATGGTAGAGTAGATGGTAGATGGTAGAGGAGATGGTAGAGGAGATGGCAGAGGAGATGGTAGAGTAGATGTTAGATGGTAGAGGAGATGGTAGAGTAGATGGTAGAGTAGTCTGTGGTCTGTGGGGGGGGGGGGGGGGTCATAGAGGTCATGCCTCTGTCTCTTGGCTGATAATAGAGAGTTTTTTTTTAAATTATTTTATAATCTTTTGTTTATTATTAATATGAATTATTATTGTTATATTGTTATGTATATTGTTCTTTATATTATTAATATTTAATATTAATATGAATTGTTATTTATATTGTTGTTATTATTATGATTAATATTATTATGGATTATTATTATGTATTTGTATTGTCATTTATATTGTTATTATTTAGCATTAATATTATTATTATACAGGATTTATATAGCGCCGACAGTTTGCGCAGCGCTTTACAATATTAGGGCAGACAGTACAATTACAATACGATTCAATACAGGAGGAATCGGAGGGCCCTGCTCATTAGAGCTTACAATCTAGGAGGGAGGGTCAAGTTATATGAAAGGGCAGTAACTGCGGGGGATGAGCTGATAAAAAAAAAAAAAAAAGTGTAGTTGTTAGGTGGTGGCAGGATTGGCTTCTCTGAAGAGGAAAGTTTTCAGGGATCGCCTGAAAGTGGATAGATTTGGAGATAGTCTGACAGATTGGGGTAGGGAGTTCCAGAGGATGGTAGAGGCTCGGGAGAAGCCTTGGAGGTGAATATGGGAGGAGCCGATAAGGGAGCTGGAGAGCAGGAGGTCTTGGGAGGAGCGAAGAGGACGATTAGGTTGGTATTTTGAGACTAGGCTGGTGATGTAGCTGGGGGCAGAGTTGTGGATGGCTTTGTAACTTATTGTTAGTATTTTGAATTTAATTTGTTGGGCGAGTGGCAGCCAATGGAGGGATTGGCAGAGAGGGGTGGCAGACGTTGAGCGGCTTGTAAGGTGGATGAGTCTGGCAGCGGCATTCATGATGAACTGGAGGGGGAGGAGTCTATTTAACGGTAGGGCAATGAGGAGGGAGTTGCAGTAGTCGAGGCGACAGATGACCAAGGAGTGAATCAGGAGCTTTGTGGTTCCATGGGTTAGGAAAAGACGAAGTTTAGAGACGTTGCGGAGGTTAAGGCGGCAAGCCTTAGAAAGTGATTGGATGTGGGGCCAAAAGGAGAGTTCAGAGTCCAGGAAAGCACCAAGCACCCAGACCTGTGGGGATGGGTGGATGGTGGTGCCATTGCTCTTGACAGAGAAGTCAGAGGAAGAGGCACGTGGGAGAGGAAATATTATGAGCTCGGTTTTGGACAAGATGAGTTTGAGGAAGTGGTGCATCCAGGCAGATATGTCTGTTAATAAGTTAGTGATGGGTGAGGAGACTGATGGGGTAAGTTGGTAAGTTGGGGGGTGGAGAGGTAGATTTGGGTGTCGTCAACGTAGAAATAATACTGAAAGCCGTGGGAGGCTATCAGCCGGCCCAGGGAAGAGGTGTAAATTGAGAATAAGAGAGGTCCAAGACAGTGGCGGCTGGTGATATTTTAGGATGGGGCGGGCGCCAGACCCCGCCCTTCCTTTTTGACCCCTCACACTTCTCATAAGCCCCACCCCTTATAGTTTCCACCCCTTGTGTCAGGAGTATACAGCCCAGCATCACCAGATAGGGTATACAGTATCACCAGATAGGGTATACAGCATCACCAGATAGGGTATACAGCATCACCAGATAGGGTATACAGCATCACCAGATAGGGTATACAGCATCACCACATGGCAGTATCGGCTGGAGCCCGTGGAGAGTTTTAGACAAGAACTAGCATTACAACAACCCCCATTCCCCCTCCCCATGGGCTCTAGCTGACACTGCCATGTAGAGAGAGGGCAGTTCTGCTCTCTTCAGCTAACAATGTTGCAGTGCTGCCTTACCTGAATATGGAGTAGCCGCTCCATGTCAGCTCAGCACTGCCATCTCTCCTGTCCATCGCCGCACAGTCCCGCCCCCACCCACAGCACCAATCACTGGCACTCCATTTCTCAGGGCAGCCAATTAGTGGACCTCTTTGGCGCACTTACTTTCACTTTTAAGATTGGCCAATAGGCCCACTACTTGCTGTCAGCAGACAGCAAGGAGCCGAAGAAAAAAAAAAAGTCATTATACCGGCGCCTCCTTTAGGAGGTCGGGCTGACTTTTTTTTTTTTTTCTTCCCAGCGGGGAGTTGGCGCCCAAGCGCCCCTTATGGACCAGCCTCCGCTGGTCCAAGAACAGAACTTGGGGGGACCCTGACACAGAAAGGAAGAGGAAAGGAGGAATTAGAATTATATGTGACGCTGAAGGTGCATTGGGATAGGTAGGACGAGAGCCACTAAAGAGCGCAGTCATGGAGACCGAGAGAGTAAAGTTTTTTGAGGAGGAGGGGGTGGTCAACTGTGTCAAAGGCAGCCGAAAGGTCCAGAAGTAGGAGTACAGAGAAGTGTTCATTGGTTTTTGCGGTTAATAGGTCATTTGTGAGTTTTAGAAGGGCAGTTTCTGTGGAGTGTTGAGGGTGAAGTCCAGATTGAAGGGGGTCGAGAAGGTTATTCTTAACAAGGTGGTCACTCTGTTGGTTGTAGACCAGGCGTTTGAGGAGTTTAGAAGAAAAGGGGAGCAAGGGGATTGGGCATAGATTGTTAAAATTGGTAGGGTCCAGGGATGGCTTTTTGAGTATGGGGGTGACCAATGCATGTTTTAGGGCATTGGGGGAGATACCAGAAGAGAGGGAGAGATTGAAGATGTGAGTTAGAGAGTGTAGGATAGAGTCTGAGGGTGACCGTAGTAATTGAGAGGGAATGGGATCCAGGGGACAGGTGGTTAGGTGAGCATTAGAAAGGAGTTTAGCAACTTCATCTAAAGTAGCAGGTTTGAATAAGGATAGCGTCAATGGTACCTGTTGACATGGGGTCTTAACTGGAGAAGATACCTGTAGAGTGGAGATTTAATCATGAATTGTGTCAATCTTGCTTTTGAAGTTGTTAGCAATCTCCTGGGCAGTGAGTGAGTTAGTGGGTGGAAGCGGTGGAGGACGAAGTAGGGAGTTGAAGGTAGAGAAGAGTTGATGGGGACTGGATGAGAAGGTGTTAATAGGAGTGGTAAAATAGGTCTACTTGGCAGTGTGGAGGCCAGAATTGTATTTATGGAGGGCAGATTTGTATTGGTTGAAGTCTTTGAGAGACTTAGTCTTGTGATACAGATGCTCAAGGGCGCAGCTACGCTTTTTGAGGTTCCTGGTGTCGTTTGCCAGGGTTGCAGGGGTCGAGGCCTGATTTTGTGTGTGGTGAGGGGAGCAAGCTTGTCCAGGGTGGTGGACAGGGATTTATTGTAGACTGAAGTGGCATGGCTGGGGCAGGACAGGGGTGAGATTTTTTCATAGAGGTGGTCAGTAGCAGAATAGAGGAGAGAAGGTTTGAATTGGCAAAGGTTTCTATGGGTGACGGTTAGGCGATTGGAGGGAAAGGTGGTGCAAGACAGGGAGAGAGAGAAATAATAAGGTGGTGGTTAGAGAGAGGAAAAGGATTGTTGGAAACGTTGCATGGAGCACATTGATAGGAGAATACAAGGTCAAGGGTGTTTCCATAAGTGTGAGCAGAAGCCTGTACCCATTGCTTCAGGTCAAATGAGGAGGTTAGACTAAGAAGTTTAGAAGTGGCAGTAGTGTTTGTGTTAACAGGGATGTTGAAGTCACCAAGAAGGATTGTGGAAATTTCAGAAGAGAGAAAGTAGGGTAGCCAGGCTGAAAATTTATCAAGGAAAGCTGACAGCGGTCCAGGAGGCCGGTAGATCACAGCAATTCTTAGGGAGATTGGAGAGAATAGACGTATACAGTGGGCTTGAAATGATGAGAGGCAAAGAGAGGGAGGAGAGTGAATAACCTGGAAGGTGCTCTGTGGGGATAGGAGGAATCCCACTCCACCTCCCTTGCGTCCGTTAGGCCTAGGGGAGTGAGTCCAGAGAAGGCCGCCTTGGGAGAGGGAAGCAGGAGAAGCAGTATCGGATTCATGGAGCCAGGTTTCAGTGATAGCAAGTAGATAACAGAAATTAGTGATAAAGGGGTCGTGAACGGCGATGAGTTTGGTGCAGACAGAGCGGGCATTCCAGAGGGCACAGGAGAAGGGGGGTTTGGTTTCGGGAAGAAGGGGAATGGAGATTAAATTGCGAAGATCGCGACTACTGCCAGTGGGTGTGGGGTGATGGGTGTGTTGAGTGTGGTTAAATGAGGGAGGCCCAGGGTTTGGGGAAGTATCACCCGTGGCTAGGAGAAGGAGAAGAGTTAGAGAGGTGATATGAGAATACGATTTATATGAGGGGACATGCTTTAGCATCCTGGGGGGGCTTTGTTAGCATGTGGGCTTAGAGTTAGAAAGAGGTGGTGAGTGCAGTAATAGGGAGATGGGAGAGGTGATGGTGATTTGTGCAGATTGTGGGCTGGGGAAGAGGGGTGAAGAAAAGAAAGTTTGAGGAGAGAGGCTGCAATTATGAAATGGAGAGGTAATGAATGCATGTTTTAGAGAGGGAAGTGAGATAATTATAATTTGGAAATTAGGTTACCTGCAGTCTGGTGCTTTGTAAAGTAGTTTGCTGTTTGCTTTGTGCAAATCGCTGAAGTGCAATAGCGGAAGTGCCCACTTATTTAACCACTTCAGCCCCGGAAGGATTTCACGCTTTAGGACCAGAGCACTTTTTGCGATTCGGCGCTGCGTCGCTTTAACTGACAATTGCGCGGTCGTGCGACGTTGTACCCAAACAAAATTTGCGTCCTTTTTCCCCCACAAATAGAGCTTTCTTTTGGTGGTATTTGATCACCGCTGCGTCATTTCTGATCGCCGCTATAAACAAAAGAAGAGCGACAATTTTGCAAAAAACCCAAATTTCTTACTTTTTGCTAAAATGCAAATAAAAAAATATATATATATATAAAAAAAC
The DNA here is from genome assembly GCA_018402905.1 of Glandirana rugosa. Lineage (NCBI taxonomy): Eukaryota > Metazoa > Chordata > Amphibia > Anura > Ranidae > Glandirana > Glandirana rugosa. Next base: position 57,292 of record BLSH010351850.1, on the reverse strand, counting down.
ATTTTTTTCCATCGGTTTTGGCCGATTTATATTCTTCCTCATATTTGTGATAAAAAAAAATTGCAATCCGCGTTTATTGATTGGTAAAAGTTGCCGCGTTTACGGATGATGAGAATTCATTTTTGGGTTTTTTATTTATTTATTTATTTTTTACTAGTAATGGCGGCGATCTGTGATTTTAGCGGTACTGCTCATTGCGGCGGACATGTCGGACCATTTTGACACTTTTTTGGGACCATTGGCATTTATACAGCGATCAGTGCTATGAAAATGCACTGATTACTGTGTAAATGCCATTGGCAGTGAAGGGGTTAACCTGCAGGGGGCGCTCTAAGGGTTAACTGTGTTCCCTGGGTGTTCTAACTGTATGGGGACTGCCCTAGCAGGGGAAGGGGACTGATCACAGCTTCCATATAGAGCAGTGGTTCTCAACTCCGGTCCTCGGGACCCCCCAACAGGCCAGGTTTGCAGGATAACTGAAATGCATCACAGGTGATATCATTTGCTGCTCAGTAACTGCAGTATTCTAGTCTGCATCTCCCCAAGGTAATACTTAAAATCTGGCCTGTTGGTGGGTCCCGAGGACCGGAGTTGAGAACCACTGATATAGAGGAAGGCGGTGGTCACCGCCCTTCCCCCCTCACAGAACGGAGATCCGTGTTTACTTACACGGACCTCCGTTCTTTCACTCCGGGGGGGGGCATCGCGGGTAGCAGGCCGGAGTCCGCCGCACCCGCTCCTTGGCCCCCCCGGACACAGTGAGCGCGCGAGCGTGCCTCCGGTGGCGTGCGCTCACAGTGCACGATCTCGCAGCCGCCGTCATATGACGGCGGTTTTCGATATCGAACCACCTTATCGCCGTCAACCTGCGGTTGGCGGTCGGCAAGTGGTTAAAGAACCCCACTTTTTTGGAAGAACCCCTCTGCATGTGTAACCCCCTGCAATGTGGTTCCCCACAGGTGGAAAGCTTTGTTTTATACCGTGATGGGTGTGGGTGGACTCTGGCAATTAATCAATTAGCAGGTAATATTAGACACCCAGCTATCACAGCAGACCTTTCCCCTCCATGGTCACTGCAAGAGTAGTGAAAGGCCAAAATTGTGGAGATAAGGGAACCCATAAATTTAGGTAAGACTTAAAGGCTAAATAAACATCAAAGTAACCTAAACATGGCTACAGATGGGGTTGAAACAGCAGTGACAAAGGCAGAGTCACCAAAAAGTCATAGCAGACAGTCAATGTTCAGATTAACCGCTTCCACACTTTGCGCAGTATATTTACTGCGGCGGTGTGGATGCGTCCCGCGAATCGACGTAAAAAGGCGGCGATTTGCGCAGGCGCAGATAGGGGGGCGAGCACGCGCCGCCGCCGGCATGCTCTCGTGCCCGACACACTCCGGAGGAGTGTGCCCGCAGCTCGGGCGGACCCGATGTCTGCCGGTGAACCACGATGAGCTGCTAGAGCCAAAGAGCGGGGAACCGCCGATGTAAGCACGGCGGTTCCCCGCTCTGACAGGCGGCATGCAAGAGATCTACTGATTCCTGTCTCTGGCATCAGTTAGATCTCTGGTGCCCCTGGCAGCCCAGCCCCCCCCACAGTTAGAACGCCTAGGGAACACAGTTACCCCCTAGATCTCCCCCTGCAGGTTAACCCCTTCACTGCCAGTGACATTTATACAGTAATCAGTGGATATTTAAATTTCTGATCGCTGCATAAATGTCATTGGTCCCAAAAAAGTGTCAAAAATGTCCGACATGTCCGCCGCAATATCGCAGTCCCGATAAAAATCTCAGATCGTCATCATTACCAGTAAAAAAATAAATGAATAAAAACCTCAGAAATGAATTCTCATCATCTGTAAATGCGGCAACTTTTGTGCAAACCAATCAATAAACGCCAATTGCAATTTTTTTACCAAAAATATGAGGAAGAATATAAATCGGCCAAAACCAATGGAAAAAAATGTTTTTTTATATTTTTTATTTTTGGATTTGAATTTTAGCAAAAAGTAAGAAATGTTGGGGTTTTTTTTGCAAAATTGTCGCTCTTTTTTTGTTTATAGCGGCGAACAGAAGTGACACAGAGGGGATCAAATACCACCAAAAGAAAGCTCTATTTGTGGGGAAAAAAGGACGCACATTTAGTTTGGGTGCAACGTCGCACGACAGCGCAATTGTCAGTTAAATCGACGCAGTGCCGAATCGCAAAAAGTGCTCTGGTCCTAATATGGGAAATCCTTCCGGGGCTGAAGTGGTTAAGGTCGATGGAGCAATATAAATGCAGAATTATTTATTTATTTATTTCAGGTACTTCTATAGCGCCGTCAATTTACGTAGCGCTTTACATATACATTGTACATTCACATGAGTTTCTACCCTCAAGGAGCTTACAATCTAAGGTCATACATATACAAGGGCCAATTTAGACAGGATCTAATTTACCTACAAGCATGTCTTTGTAGTGTGGGAGGAAACCGGAGATCCCGGAGGAAACCCACACAGGCACAGGGAGAACATGCAAACTCCAGGCAGGTAGTGTCGTGGTCGGGGATCGAACCAGCGACCCTTTTGCTGCTAGGCGAGAGTGCTAACCACTGAGTTACCATTATTGAAAATACATAAGCAAAGGCAGATAGCAGGGTTTCAGTTTTTGGGTGGAGTTGTCAGCAGGACCTACCTGTGAAGAGAGAGAAGAAGCGTTCAGATGGATGATGCAAGAGCAGAAGCGCCCACTTATTTAAACACTTCACCCCCGGAAGGATTTCACACTTAATTAAAGAACCCCACTTTTTTGGAAGAACCCCCCCTGCATGTGTCACCCCCTGTATGAATTGCTATGAATTATTGATTTGCAGTATTATTATTATTATTATTATTATTGTTGTTGTTAATGTATTTGTGTTGTTATTTATATAATTATTTATTATTATGAATTCTTAAAGTGGAGTTCCACCCAGAAATGTATTTTTTTTTGGCATCCACTCTTTTAATACTAAATAGATGTCCTTTTATTTCCTTACTTTCAAACCGCCTAGTAATTCCATGTATTTTTTACTCACAATTTCGTCTCTCTCACTGCTGGACTTTTCCATTTTAGGTGAGGGCATCTGAAGCCCATCCTGGGTCTCCTGGCATCTCTTCCTGAAAGAAGTGCATGGTGGGTAAAATAGGCGTGCGCGCATAGGGTGGCAGGTGTGCCTGGGCACACCCTAATCACCCTGTACTGTGCAGATTATCCCTGCTGCCTGGCTGCAGAGAAAGGGATGGGGGAGTCTCTGTCCTCAGTCTCTTTCTCTGTCTCAAAAGTGAGACATTGGGGGTCTATTTAGACCCCTGATATTTCACCAAAGCCCACCCCCCAGAAGAGCTCCTAAATAAAATTGTAAAAAAATAAATAAATTATAATAAAAAATAAAAACAATAAATTGAAAAAAAAATAAATATATATAATAAAAATAAATGACTGACACTGATCTCTGCCCTTCTGACATATATATATATACACACACACTGGTGTTTGTTTGCGCTTTGTGGTGCACACCCTAATGCAATAGGCTGCGCACACCTATGGTGGGTAACCATCATGCACTCCTCGATCTCGGTCCTCCTGTCTGGAAATAACACGATTTTACAGTGCAGGGAAGCCTACTGACTCCTGGGAAATGATGAGTCACATCTCCGAGGAGGCCAAGCGCAGTAGGAAGTGAGTAGAAGAGCCTAGGACCTAATAGGGGCAGATTACAGAGACCACCTAGCAACAAGCCACTTAGGGGGAGTATACATTTTTTTTTCCTTCAAAGGTAAGTCTATATATGCAAAGGACTTGAATGATGTATAAAAAAAATTGAAACTCCGCTTTAATTTACATTGGTATTTATATTATTATTTTTTTTTCACAGTAAAAGTTTTATTACCATGTTCAACAGTGTAACAATTGTACAAACATTTAGTGTATTGTGTATCCATAGAAATATGGTACAAGAATGTTTGTATAGTCAATACAAAATTGGAAATAAAGTTTACTTTTAACATTAACATTGTTGCGAGATGCTCCTTTGTAAAACGTTAGTATAGACCAGGGGTAGGCAACCTGAGGCCCTCCAGCTGTTGTAGAACTACATTTCCCATGAGGCATTGCAAGGCTGACGGGTACAATTACTCCCAGAGGCATGATGGGACTTGTAGTTTTGCAACAGCTGGAGGGCCTCAGGTTGCCTACCCCTGGTATATACTTCTGTATACTTCTGTATACTTCTTGTTTTTACAAGCGTCTAAATTTAGAAGAAGATAAAGGCGAAGGGAAAAGTCGAAAGAGAGAAAAAGTCTAGAGAGAGAGAGCTTGTGAAATGAAGATAAAGGAATTCCGGTAAGCCGCACACCTTGTCTCAATGCTTCATTCTTTTAAGAATCCTTACAGACATAAAGGGGGAGCAAAACAAGTTGACGCGTTTCGCATCCGACTATGGATGCTTAGTCATAGGTAAGCTTCTTTAGCTATGACTAAGCATCCGGATGTGAAACGCGTCAGCTTGTTTTGCTCCCCCTGTATGTCTGTATGAACTCTTAAAAGAATGAAGCATTGAGACAAGGTGTGCGGCTTAGCGGAATTCCTTTATCTCCATGTGCCATCCGCATACTCAGCCAGCACCCCCGGGGTTTCAAGGTTAATCCATAGGTGTAGTCTCCTTTGAGCGCTCTTCTCTCCTCTTGTAAGCTTTAAATGTTCACCAGGAGCTGGCATGTCGTCTATTCTGATTCTACCGGGGGGTGAACTTTGTCAGAATTCCTGATTATGACCCAAACTCTCCAAAGTTTATTGAACTTTCAGATGCTATCGCCTTAATCTCCTCCATACTCTAAATATTCTGTATATTGAGAAGCCATTACCGAATTGTAGGTACCTTCAGGGGCGTAACAATAGGGGTTGCAGGGGTTGCAATTGCAACCAGGCCCCATGCTCCAGGGGGCCCGTGTGCCTCCCTTGTACACCTGGATAGGAGGGATGGCAGGCGCGGCATTGTTAGAGAAGATCCTGTGAAAAAGGCACTTTCTGAACTATTGGAGCGTTCCCGCGCGCTCCCTCGCGCGCACGCCGGAAACGGCGCCAAACGGCTCTATTTCTGCTCAGGAAGCCCTGCAGCAAGTGCTGTCTAATCTACAGGGGATGCCCTGTTCCTGAGAGACCTGTAACCTGTTGTTTTGTTCCTGTGACCCGGCCTGCCCCGACTCTGTCTGATCTCTCCCTGCACCGACCCCGGCTTGCCTACGACCATCCGATTGCCTGATCCATCTGTAATTCTTTCACCTGCCTGTTAACGAACCTGCTTGGACTTGCCTGCACCCTTGTACCGCACCGCCAGCCAGTTGCCGAACCTGCCTGCACCCAACTCTTCTCCAGTGTCTGTGGCCATCCAGACCGCCGTGACTGCCAGCTCCGCAACTCTGCTTCAGCCCTTCCGGATTGTTACTTCCCGGCTGCATCTGTTGCGCCGCAGGTCATCTCTATCTCCAGCAACCCTACAGACCTTCAGCTGGTGGACATTACCAGACTACCACAGGCACTCTTACCTCCCCGTGCTCTTGTGGCCGCTGTCTCACTCCCAGCGGTCTCTAGAACCGGGTCGTAGGGGAGGCCATCCCCTGCTGTCAGACTCACTACCTGGTACGTAACAGGCATTTAGAGGAACCGATCTCCTCCATTTTCCTTCTAATGCAGGAGATTGGTTCCTCTATATGATGCCCCCACCACCCCTCCTATCCAGGTTACTTGTCTTCTGCTGTTCCCAGGGCCCCTGTGTGCTTCCCTGGTCCCCCACAGAGCTGCTGTCTCCCCCCCTCCTGTAGAAGATGAGTCATGATGGAGAGATGGGGACGGGTCGGTAAATTTGTCATTTACTGTCTCCTTCCTTTTCTGAATGGACAGAGTCAGTGATTGGTACCAATTGGTTCATTCATAACTGAAGCATAGTAAACTGTTTTTATTATACTTCCATTTCTGAATGAATGGGAGGCTCGGTGCTCAGCTATTCCTGTCCATTCATTCTGTACAGCTGAGGTTACAGAGATGGAGATTGAGGGCTGAGGTTTGTTTAGACCCCCTGATATCTCATCAAAGCCCCCCAACAGGGCTCCTAAAAAAAATGTAATAAATTGTAAAAAATAAAATTATAAAAGAAATAAAATGGTAAAAAATAAAATAAAATTAAAATAAAAATTGAAAACTACTGACAGCAGTGAGGGAACTATCAGGATTGCAAAGGTTGCAGTTGTGACCGGGCCCTGGCATTTCACCACCATGGGGAGACTCGAAGATGGCAGAAAGGGGGCCGCTGCAGAACTTGTGAAAGAGCCCCGCTGCGGCACCGTAATAAAGGGACCCGCAATGGGAGTAAAGGGCCCCAGGATCAGTGGGTAGAGGGAAGGGCCCTGGCCAGGAGTCAGGGGGGCCCTTCATAATCTCTTGCACCGGGGCTCTGAAGGTTCTAATTACCCCTCTGGGTACCTTAATCGATTTCCAATATCTTGGAATTAAATCTTTGACAGCTGTAAGAAAAAAAAATTGTCAGTGATCTCTTATAACTTTTCATTCGGCCGTTAGATTTGTGCAGAGGGCAGCATCAAATCGGATCGAAGTTTCCGCAATGCTTTTTATGACATCGCAAATTTGTTAACAAAATGTGTTTATTAGGTGGCATTCCAACTAAATAAGGTGCGGGCTACCTTCCCCTATGCCACAGCGCCAACAGAGACTGGAAGTCAATGGGAACCATTTATGAATTTTCACCGGGGTATTATACCAGTTTGATAATAGTTTGTATTATTAATATGATTATTATTATATATTAATTTCAATTTTTTATACTACTTAGTATTATTATACAATATTTTTATTTGTAGTGTTATTTATATTGATTTTGTTTATTATTATGAATTATTAATTTGCATTGGTATTTAAATTATTTAGTATCATTATACATTATTATTATTTATTTGCAAAAATAAATCAACGTTATGCGCTACACATAAACAAACTAAAACATATCTATGTGCAATAAACAATATTTATTTATATTGTTATTATTATTATTATTGTTATTATTATGAATTATTATTTAGCATTGGTATTATGTTATTATGTAGAATCATTATGAATTATTAATAGTTTGTATTATTATTATTATTATTATTATACATTAATTTCAATTTTGTTATACTATTTAGTATTATTATACAATATTTTTATTTGTAGTGTTATCTATATTGATTTTATTTATTATTATGAATTATTAATTTGCATTGGTATTTATATTATTATGTAGTATCATTATACATTATTATTATTTATATGCAAAAATAAATCAATGTTATGCTCTGCACATATACAAACTAAAACACATCTATGTGCAATAAACAATATTAATTTATATTGTTATTATTATTATTATTATTATGAATTATTAATTACCATTGGTATTATGTTATTATGTTGAATCACTATGAATTATTATTCTTTATTTGTAGTGTTATGTATTATTATTATTAATAATAATTATAATCATAATAATACTACTTATTATTATTATTATTATTATTATGCATTTCTATTATTATTTTTATTTAGTATTATTATTATTATTATACAGGATTTATATAGCGCCGACAGTTTGCGCAGCGCTTTACAATATTAGGGCAGACAGTACAATTACAATACAATTCAATACAGGAGGAATCAGAGGACTAGTATTATGAATTATTAATTTGCATTGGCATTTATATTATTTTGTATCATTATGAAATATTATTCTTTATTTGGGCTGTTATTATTTATTATTGTTGTTGTTGTTATTTATATTGTTTTTATTTATTATTATTGGGAATTAATAATGTGCAGTGTTGTTTATATTATTATTGTTGTTGCTATTATTATTATTAATAATAATAATAATAATAATAATAATAATAATAATAATTATATTTTTTTTATTGTTATTTATATTATTGTTGTTTATTTACACAGTAGATCAGCTCTGAAGTCAGGATCTCCCTCCATAAACAGATTTTAGCCAGAACCGTGTCCCCGGATGCCGCGTCTCTCTCAGTGCCGTACAATATGGTTTCCTTCTTGTTCCTTCCTGGCGGGTCACATGGGGGGCGCTCTGCCGCCCCTGAGATATCTCTAACCTTGGCGAGGGCTTGGGTGTCCTTTTCACTGACTAATTTGATTCATAAATATTCAAATTGCTCATTTGCATATCACAAACTATAGGGAACATCGGCCGGGAAGACACTTGTAATGTATATCACAGTGCTGGAGGAGCCCTGACCAGAGGGAGACATGGAGGTCGCCTCGGCTAGCCTCTAATTTATTTTTTGAGCCTGCAGTGTGTTGGGGAAAAAAAAGACATCAAAAATGTACAAAAATTAAAAAATAATTCCCCTTCCTTTTGAGATTAATAAATTATTCTGAATCCAAAAGGTGTATGTAAAAGCACTCAGAAAAAGGGCTCTAGGGTGTGTCATATGGACCGCCCCCAAGGAGCAAAAACCCCTCCCTGGCCCCCCAGGGTGCAAGACACTTGACAGGGGCAAGGAACACTCAGGTCCACCCAGCCAAACCTGACTAGGTGAGGGGCTTTCCCGAAGAGAGACCCCCCCCCCAGCCCCTAAGACAGGGGAGGAATGAACCTATGGGCCCCGCATCCTCCCCCCAGATTGTGCATTAGAAAATGCAGCTATCGCGGAGGCTCAGAGTCACATGAGGGCATTACTTAGAGCAGTGGTTTTCAACCACCAAGACTTGTCCCTCTGTCTGGCACCCCTCTCCAAGGCCTCCAGCCAACTGCAAATCTCTTACCTCCTGCAGTGTCTTCCAGCTCCTATAGTGCCCCCCCCCCAACCTCCCAAGGTGGCCCACAGTCCCCCAAGCCCCCTGGAAACCCTCATCCTACACAGTGACCCCCAAAACTCTTTTAGTGCTCCTCAGCCCCCCCTAACAGCCTTCAGCCTCCACAGTGCCCCCCAAACCTCCTCCGATAGTGCTCCCCAGCCCTGTCCAAAAGCCTCATCCCCTACATGACCACCAAGTTATCTGTGACCCACTCCAAAACCTACCGCAGTGACAGCCACCCCCATTCCAGAGACTGCCCTCATTTCCATACATATACTTTCACTGTGTGAGTATAGACTTTATATTTGAGACATGGAAGGGTTTTAGAAGAATTTAATGGGCCCTGATCTCAAAAAGATTGAGAGATCCTGACCTCCTGACAAGGCTGCATGCCAATGGAGTCTGCCTAGGAATGCCCAGTGACACCCGCCCATGAAGATATTTTGATATTTGTGGGAAGGGTATGGTGAGGCTGCTTGATGGTCCCTCCCACCATTCATGACCTGTGTGCATTGCATAGAGAAGCACAGAGAGCCAGGTATGTGTAAAATAGGGTGTTTATTTTATTATTATTTATAATAGATATATATATATATATATATATATACACAGAGAAAGAAGCATTGAGACCCAGTTAGGTCTAGGATAATATATATATGTATATATATATATATATATATATATATATATATATATATATATACATATATTTATTTATTAATAATAGTATTATTATTATTATTATTATTACATTTATATTTTTATGAAATATGGTAAAAAAGTGTACAATTTTTTTTTACAATAATAATAATTATTATTATAACATTTTTTTATACGCTTAAATAAAAATATACATTTTTTACATACTTTATTTCATAAAAATATATATGTAGTGGTAGTAGTAGTAATAATAATAATAATAATAATAATAATACTTATTATTATTACTACTACATACATATACAGTATATTTTTTTTCTATTAAAGTGTATAAAAAATTGTTATGATAATAATTATTATTATTATTATTTTTATTATTATTATTATTATTATTATTATTATTATTATTTTTATTATTATTATTATCAGATGTAGATTATTGTCAGTAAAGATACATATATATTTAAATAAAAAGAGGAAAAAAAGAAAAGAGCCATGGAAGGCAAAATATAGAATAGATTTCTATAAGCAGCTTTAAATGCAGCAAATTTTGGTAAGAATTTGCTTTTGCCATTGAAACTGTAATGGGAACCAACAGTGACAAAAACATTCCGAAAATCATTTCTGCATCCTTGCTGAGGCTCGGCCGTCTCTTTAACCCCTTCGGCCCCGGAAGGATTTCCCACTTTAGGACCAAAGTACTTTTTGAGATTTGACACTGCGCCGCTTTAACTGACAATTGCGCAGTCGTGCAACGTTGCACCCACACAAAATTTGCGTCCTTTTTTCCCCACAAATAGAGCTTTCTTTTGGTGGTATTTGATCCCCTCTGCGTCATTTCTGATCGCCGCTATAAACAAAAAAAGAGCGACAATTTTTATTACTTTTTATTAAAATACAAATCCAAAAAAAATATATTAAAAAAAAAATGTATTCATCGGTTTTGGCCGATTTTATATTCTTCCTCATATTTTTGGTAAACAAAATCGCAATCGGCGTTTGGTTTGTGCAAAAGTTGCCGCGTTTACAAACCATGAAAATTCATTCCTGCCGGTTTTCATTTTTTTTTTTTTTTTTTTTTTTTACTGATAATGGCGGTGATCTGCGATTTTTACTTTCAATAAATTGTTATTGATTCATGGAAAAACAAGTAGAGTACAAAGCTGAGTGGTACACAAGCATTGCAAACAGCATTAAATAATATAGCCTGAGACAAGCGTGTTCTGCGATATTGCGGCGGACATGTCGGACATTTTTGACACTTTTTTGGGACCAATGACATTTATGCAGCGATCAGAAATGTAAATATCCACTGATTACTGTATAAATGTCACTGGCAGGAAAGGGGTTAACCTGCAGGGGGCAATGAAGGGGGTAACTGTGTTCCCTAGTCGTGTTCTAACTGTATGGGGGCTGGGCTGCCAGGGGCACCAGAGATCCAACTGATCCCAGTGACAGGAATCAGTAGATCTCTGGCAGTTCCCCGCCTTTCTCCTCTGCCAGGCAATCGGAGATCGAGTCCGCCCGAGCCGTGGCCACACTGCTGCAGAGTGCGGTGGGCACGAGAGCGCCGCCGCTTATAGACAGCGTTTCACGGGACAGAGCCTGCGGTAAATGTACGCGATGTTGGACGGAGTGGAGATGAATTAGACCCCCTGTCAGGTTTGTATTGCAATCCTCGGCCCCCGTTAGGAAAATCCCCCCTCTCCATTACTCCCGGTGAGCTCTGTCATCTAAAGTGAAAGTGAAAGAAAATCACAAATTTTGGGTTGACAGACCCCGAAGGGCCTGGTATGGATTTGGGGGGACCCCACATCGTTTTTTTTTCCCTTATTTCTTCTCTGCTGGCATTTCTTTTTTTTGTACATTCAGCGGGTCGCTCGGCGGGATGTTCACCTGGTGGCCCCGTCCCCTCGTGACATCACCGCCCCAGCGTGCAACGGCCGGTGATGTCACAAGGGGGCGGGCCTACGGGGTGACGTCATCAGATGGCCCTGCCCCTTACCTATTTAAGAACTGTCGAACGGCGGAGGAGGCATTCGGGGGTTGGCCTTTCTCACGGGCGGAGCATTTTTTTTCTCTTTTTTTGGGTCCAGCAGTGCGACGGGCATCATGATTGACGATGGATCTACATCGGGGGGGCATTGTTTTCTTTTTTATTTCTTACTTTTTTTTAATAAAGGAGTTAATAAAAACAATTTGCGTTTTCTTTTTTTCTTATTGACACATTTTTTTTTTTTTTGGTGAATGGGTAGGGGTACAATGTACCCTATACTCATTCACATAGGCGGGGCTGGGATCTGGGGGGCCCCCCTTGTTAAAGGGAGCTTCCAGATTCCAATAAGCCCCCTGCCCGCAGACCCCCAGCAAGCACCAGCCAGGGTTGTCGGGAAGAGGCCCTTGTCCCCATCAACATGAGGAAAAGCTTCCTTGGGGGGTGGGGAAGCAGAGCCCTCCCCTGGCCCAAAGCACCTGCCCATGTTGAGGGCATGTGGCCTGGCATGGTCCAGGAGGGGGTGGGGGGTCTTTTACTTTCACTTTAGATAATATTGGTCACATGACAAAATAGAGAGGGGGGAGTTTTCCTAACAGGGACACAGAATGCCTGCTGGGCTGCTCCGTCAAGGGTCTGGTATGGAATTGGGGGGGAGACCCCACACCCTTATTTTTCTTATTTTTTTCTTTGTCTGTAATTCTTTTTTCTTTTTACATTCAGTTGTCAATGGGAAACCCCGCTGGGTAACGCGGCAGCCGCCCCCTCCTTAACCACTTAACGCAAATCGCCGTTTATAAACGGCGGCTGCTTTAAGTGGAAGTATCGGGGCGATGCCCGCAGCTGTAGGCTATACCCCGGTACCGTTTTTTAGAGCGGGTGGTTGGCTATTCGGCGATAACGGCTGATCCAGCCCAGGAGCCGCTCGGCCAGGGGCGTAACGATAGGGGTTGCAATTGCAACCGGGCCCCATGGTCCAGGGGGCCCATGTGCTTCCCTTGTACACCTGAATAGGAGGGATGGCGGGGGTGGCATTTAGAGGATCCAATCTCCTCCATTTTCCTCTATCCAGTTTACTTGTCTTCTGCTGTTCCCAGGGCCCCTGTGTGCTTCCCTGGTCCCCCTGGTGCCTGCTGCAGTACTTGTGAAAGGGCCCCACTGCAGTACCGTAAAAAAGGGACCCACGATAGGTATAAAGGGCCCCAGGATCAGTGGGAAGGGCCCTGGCCAGGGGGCCCTTCATAATTTCTTGCACCGGGCCCTGAAGGTTCTAGTTACGCCTCTGCGCTCGGCCGTTATCCCAGGCTGCGGCACGGTAATCCCCCCTCCCTCCGCCTTCCGCCGCTCTTCTCCGGGGCCTCCCATCCCACCTTGAGACCAGAGCTCCGATCCGGCGCGTCCGCCGACTAAGAGGAGACCTGAAGGAAGCCGGAATCGCCTGCGATCGGAACTCCTCCGTCAAGTTCCAGAAGCGACGTCACAACGTCGCTTCCGGTTTACTCGGCGGCCAATGGCGCCGGTTTTAAAAAAAAATTTCAGTATTCAGAATCGCCGGTTTTGGTGATCTGAATAATTTTAAGTGTAAAGGAGGGATGGGGGGGTCTTTTAGAGCCCCCATTCCTCCATAAAGAGTACCGGTCACCAAATATTACTATCACAAGGGATGTTTACATTCCTTGTGATAGCAATAAAAGTGATTAGAATTTTATTTATAAAGGAATATTGCTAAAAAAAAATGAATAAACAAAAAAATAAATACATTTTTAAAGCGCCTTCGCCCCTGCGAGCTCACGTAGCAAAGAAAACGCATACGTAAGTCGCACCCGCATGTGAAAACGGTGTTCATACCACACATGTGAGGTATCGCCGCGATCGCCGGAGTGTGAGCAATAATTCCAGCAAAAGACCTCTTCTGCACCTGGTTACCGTTAAAATATTTTAAAGTGTCGCCTGTGGAGATTTTTAAGTACCGGAGTTTGTCGCCATTCCGCAAGTGCGCAATTTTCAACAGTAACATGTTTGGTGTCTATTTACTCGGCGTAACCTCCTCTTTCACAATATACAAAAAAAATTGGGCTAAGTTTACTATTGTCTTATTTTTTAACTCGCAAAAGTGATATTTTTTTTTTCCAAAAATATCGCGCTTGAAAGACCGCTGCGCAAATACGGAGAGACAAAAAGTATCGGAACGATCGCCATTTTATTCTCTGGGGTGTTTGACAAAAAGCAATAAATAATGTTTGGGGTTTCTAAGTAATTTACTAGCACAAAAAAAAAAAATAATAATCTGATTTTAACTTGTAAACACGAAGTGTAAAAAATAGGCTCGGTCCTTACCCACTTTCCGCCCGCCGCAGAGTGACGGCGGCAAGATGGCTCGTTATCGCGAAACGCCGTCACCTGATGGCGGCCGTGATAACTAGTATTGTGAGCGCGCGCCACCAGAGGCGTGCTCACTGTGTTCGGGGGGGCGAGGGAGCGGGTAGGGAGGACTCGATTGCCACCGGCTACCCGCGATGGCTCCCCCACAGTGAGAGAACGGAGGTCCATGTAAGTAAACACGGATCTCCGTTCTGACAGAGGGGGAAGAGCTGTGATCACAGGCTTCCTGTATATGGAAGCCGTGATCACTCCCCTCCCCCTGCCAACCCAGCCCCCACACAGTTATAACACACTGAGGGAACACAGTTAACCCTTAGAGCGTTCCCTCCAGGTTAACCCCTTCACTGCCAATGGCATTTACACAGTAATCAGTGCATTTTCATAGCACTGATCGCTGTATAAATGTCATTGGTCCAAAAAAAAGTGTCAAAATGGTCCGACATGTCCGCCGCAATATCGCAATACCGCTAAAAATCCTAGATCGCCGCCATTACTAGTAAGAAATAAAAAAAAAATAAAAACCCCAGAAAATTAAACGCGGCAACTTTTGCGCAAACCAATCAATAAACCCCGAATGCGATTTTTTTTTTTACCAAAAATATGAGGAAGAATATAAATCGGCCAAAACCGATAGAAAAAAATGTTTTTTTATATTTTTTTTTTGGATTTGTATTTTAGCAAAAAGTAAGAAATTTGGGGATTTTTTTTTTTGCAAAATTGTCGCTCTTTTTTTGTTTATAGCGGCGATCAAAAATGACGCACAGGGGATCAAATAACCACCAAAAGTAAGCTCTATATGTGTGGAAAAAAGGACGCAAATTTAGTTTGGGTACAACGCCGCACGACCACGCAATTGTCAGTTAAAGTGGCGCAGCGCCGAATCACAAAAAGTGCTGTGGTCCTAAAGTGGGAAATCCTTCCGGGGCTGAAGGGGTTAAAGAGGAGTTCCACCCAGATGTTTTTCTTTTTTCTGGCATCCACTCTTTTAATGCTAAATAGATGTAACCTTTTGTTTCCTTACTTTCAAACCGCCTAGTAATTCCATGTAATTTTTACTCACAATTTCATTTCTCTCGCTGCTGGACTTTTCCATTTTAGGTGAGGGCATCTGAAGCCCATCCGTGGTCTCCTGGCATCTCTTCCTGAAAGAAGTGCATGGTGGGTAACCATCATGCACTCCTCGATCTCGGTGCGCCTGTCTGGAAATAACACGATTTTACAGTACAGGGAAGCCCACTGGCTTCTGGGAAATGATGAGTCACATCTCCCAGGAGGCCAGGGGAAGCAGGAAGTGAGGAGAAGAGCCTAGGACCTAATAGGGGCAGATTACAGAGACCACCTAGCAACAAGGGCGAGTATAATTTTTTTTTTCCTTCAAAGTAAAGTCTATATAGGCAAAGGACTTGAATGATGTAAAAGAACACCGCTTTAAAGTGGTTAACAATTGGTTATTCACCGTTTGTTAAGGAGAAAAAAAAATGCAAAACGCATGTAAAAATGCACCAATAACGCAGTACTTGTGTTTTTCCATTGAAGTCTATTACATGCAAAAAAAAATCTGCTGCGGGGGGAAAAAGTCTCTGAACCTTTCCAAAACCGCAAAACACACTAAAAAAAACGCATGGATCTAAGGTTACTCCGGAACGGAATAATAAAGTTTTGTCTGCACTTTAAAGGATGATACATTGTTGCTCATTCCGAGTAACTTTCCTCTCCATCTTTATTATAGATGATTGCGCTTCTCTATTATTTCATGTCTGAGCCAATCGTTCTCTTTTATAAAAAAAAAAAAAAATTGTCCGTTAGTCAATATTCTAATAAGAGCTTCCATGGCGGGGGCTGCGAATCCGTTGCCTTTTTTTTGAACAATAGAAGATCACACTTATCCTGAGCTATCGATCGTCACGCCGTTCGGCCGCTCTCTCTTCATTTCACATTGATTTTATGAGCTCAGGATAATGCCGAACATTCTTAAACAACTTCCATCTTCCGCCGACGCCTCGCTTCTCCCCACTTCAACTTTTCTTTGTGTTTTATAGCCCTCCGACTGCCTGATAATTTATTTTTTTTCTTAAATTAAAAATATAATAACGATTTTTAGATTATTTACCCTAAAAAATATCTGTATTGCACTTTAAGTGATATTATCTTTTTTATATGGAGCCTTATCCTGCCGATGAGCTTTTATATTATAATCTATAATTATTATTTTTTTTTTGTGTGTATTTCTGGGAGTTTGTAAAAAAAAAAATCTAACATGATTTCGTCACTAAACTGATAAACATGTAAGCCTCGATTAAATAGTATTTAGCTAAAACAAAAATATGGTATTACAAATAACTGGCATTTAAAAGACATGCTGGTAGGTATATTGCAGTGGTTCTCAACTCCTTTCCTCGGGACCCACCAACAGGCCAGATTTTAAGTATTACCTTGGGGAGATGCAGACTAGAATACTGCAATCACTGAGCAGCAAATTATATCACCTGTGATGCATTTCAGTTATCCTGCAAACCTGGCCTGTTAGTGGCTCCCGAGGACCAGAGTTGAGAACCACTGGTATATTGGATCCTGTCTAAATTGGCCCTAGTGTATGTATGAATGTGAGTTAGGGACCTTAGATTGTAAGCTCCTTGAGGGTAGGGACTGATGTGAATGCACAATATATATGTAAAAGCGCTGCGTAACTTGACAGCGCTATATAATAAATAAATAAATAAATAAAATAAATTTAAAAAAATGAAATGCTTATTTTTTAAATTTATTTTAGATTTCATTTTTAGATTTTAATTTATACTTTATTTTATATTGTATTTTATATTTTATTTTTATTTCAGATTTAGTTTTAGCTTCTTATTTATTTATTTTTTATT
This sequence comes from Glandirana rugosa, assembly GCA_018402905.1. Taxonomy (NCBI): domain Eukaryota; kingdom Metazoa; phylum Chordata; class Amphibia; order Anura; family Ranidae; genus Glandirana; species Glandirana rugosa. The sequence goes on along the minus strand of BLSH010351850.1, from coordinate 40,498 downwards.
TTATTTTAAGTATTAATTTATATTTTATTTCTTGATTCTAATGTATAGTTTGTTTTTTAATTTATACTTTTTTTTATTTTAGATTTTAATGTGTATATATATATATATATTATTTTTTTGAAAATTATTTTTATTGCAATTTTCAGTTTAAAGTACAAAACAGAGCCTCTTGCGTGGCTCAGCTAACAACAAAACCAGAACTAAAATAAAAAAATAAATAAAAACAAGGCTAGGGCAACTTAAAACAACAACAATTGGTACTCTCTGACCCCCCCCCCCCCCCCCGCGCACGCCTACTGGGTTACAGGAGTTACACCATACAACCCTCAGTGCCAGGCTCAGTGATGAAAAGCACACTCTCCCAGCATCTAGGTACCCAGACCAACTGGGGCCTATACAGAGGGTTAACCTTGTCCATACCTTTATGACTACAGTGTACCCATCTTCTGATGGCTCCTTCCAGCTAGGGTTGCCACATCATCCCTTTAATCCAGGACACATATGAATTACACAGGTTTTGAGGCTAATTTAGTACAGTTAAGGCACCAATTGAGTTTAATTACCACTTTAATCAGCCGAATGAGGGATGAATTGCCTAGCGTGATACTCGCTAGTCATCTAGAGAGTCTGTGTTTGTGGATGGAGATTCCACCCAGATATTCCACATTTTATGGAACTTCCTAGCGCAACCTCTAGAAAGATAAGTGGCCTTGCATAATGGTAGGGTTGTGTTAACTAAAAATTTATGAATGGTACAACAGGGGATTTCCACCAAAGCACAATGGACTTACGTGCATAGTAAAGGAGCTGTCCCAAAAGGGTTCTTACCACCTACGAGACCCAACAGACACGCCTCCACCGTCAGTGGGATTTGAATGGTGGTAACTGTCAAGATAATTGTGGTCACCTCAACCCAGAAAGCTTTTGGCTGTGGACATGTCCATAAAACATGGACTAAATCTGTTGGAGCTTCCACACACCGCCAACAGGAATTTGGAGTAGTTGGGAAGACTTTGTGCAATCGTATGGGCGTAAAATGCACTCTATGTAGAATCTTAAATTGAACCAGTCTGTCCCTTGTGGAGACCTGTTGTGAGAAGGAGCACCACCATGTATCCTCCCACTCTTCCATATCCATTGTAGGAAAGTCCTCAACCCATCTAGCCTTGAGAATTTCTTAGTCCCAAAAGGGTTTTTATCACCCGGCGGTGAGCCAGCGGGTCTACGAGACCCAACAGACACACCTCCACCGTCAGTGGGATTTGAATGGTGGTAACTGTCAAGATAAATGTGGTGACCTCAGCCCAGAAAGCTTTTAGCTGTGGACATGTCCAGAAAACATGGATTAAATCTGCTGGGGGTGTCACACACCGCCAACAGGAATCTGGAGTAGTTGGGAAGACTTTGTGCAATTGTATGGGCGTAAAATACACTCTATGTAGAATCTTAAATTGAACCAGTCTGTCCTTTGTGGAGACCAGTTGTGAGAAGGAGCACTACCACGTATCTTCCCACTCTTCCATATCCATTGTGGGAAAGTCCTCGACTCATCTAGCCTTGAGAGTTCCAAGTCCCATATGCACATTGGGCAACGGTGCTTTGTAGATATTGGACAAAGGTTTAATCATAGATTCATTTCTGAGTAGATCTTCCAGAGCCGAAGTATAAAAACCCACTTGCGAGTTCTCAAATTGAGTGTTAAAAGCGTGCCCACGTTGCAGAAACCTAAATAGGTATGAATTTGGTAAATCAACTTTTCGTTTCAACCCGTCAAAGTTCTGAAGCCGACCTCCAGTGCATATTTGAACTACGTATTTAATACCTTTGGTTGCCCCGAAGCCAGGATCGGTATCGAGTCGACATAAACTCTGGTAGCGTTGGGTTAAACCAGGGGGGATTGTGTGGTGAAATATGTCCAGATGGCACGGGGCGCAAAGAAAGAGCCACGGACCATGCCTTCAAGACAGCCTTTATAGCTGCTGTCAGGGGCGTAACGATAGGGGTTGCAGGGGTTGCAATTGCAACCGGGCCCCATGGTCCAGGGGGCCCATGTGCCTCCCTTGTACACCTGAATAGGAGGGATGGCGGGGATGGCATTTAGAGGACCCAATCTCCTCCATTTTCCTCTATCCAGTTTACTTGTCTTCTGCTGTTCCCAGGGCCCCTGTGTGCTTCCCTGGTCCCCCTGGGGCCTGCTGCAGAACTTGTGAAAGGGCGCCACTGCAGTACCGTAATAAAGGGACCCACGATAGGAGTAAAGGGCCCCAGGATCAGTGGGAAGAGGGAAGGGCCCTGGCCAGGGGTCAGGGGGCCCTTCATAATTTCTTGCACCGGGGCCCTGAAGGTTCTAGTTACGCCTCTGGCTGCTGTTAATGGAAAAGGTGCGCTGGCTCCACGGTACAGTAAATTACACAGCGCTTCATAGGAGCCTAGACAAACTGCTTCCAGAACCATTGCCGCATGGGACTCGTCCAAATGCAGCCAATTGTGTGCATGGGACAACTGAGCAGCTAAGTAATATTTGTGCAAGTCAGGGCAGGCTAGACCACCCTCACCCCAGGGTCTCTGTAGCATCAACTTTAATCTCGGCTGACTCGTGCCCCATAGGAAGGAGAGCAGACTGGTATCTATTTGGTGGAACACTTTTTTTGGGTATCCACACAGGGAAATGTCTGAGAACGTATAGAAAAGCAGGCAAAAGCTTCATCTTAAATAAATTGATTCGCCCAATCAGGGAGGAGGGGGAGATGGGCCCTGGCCTTAAATCTGTCTTTCATAGTTTGCACCAATGGAGCTATATTTAGCGTATAATGGTCGGCAGGAGATTGTGAAACGTGGATTCCAAGTTATTTAAGTTTACTAGTCCATGCCAGAGGAAGAGTGGGGTCCGCTAGAGATCATGCCGCATTGTCAATTGGCAAAATTTGGGACTTGTCCAAGTTAAATTTGAGTCCTGAGCAGGCAGTGAAACTGGAGAGAATGTCTAAAGTTTCCCGAAGAGAGGGGCCAGGATCATTTAGGAATAGAATAAGGTCACCTGCATACATGGCCTACTTTTCCTGTATGGAACCGACCTGGATGCCCCTGATCCCGTTAGCTTGTCTGCAGAGGCAAGTGGCTCCATCACCAAGGCAAAGAGGGCTGGTGACAACCCTGTCTCTTACCCCTTCCAATTGTGAGGGGGGACGAGAGGGCACCGCCCAGCTTAATCTCTGCCATTGGGGACCTATATAAAATTTCAATCCACCTGCGAAATTCAACCCTAAAGCCCACAACTTCTAGAACCGAGGGCATATAAGTCCAGGCCACCGCATCAAATGTGTGTAATGTGTAAATGTGTGAATACTCTGCAGAAGTTGATATCCGTTAACTTTTCTGGTATGGATCCAGTTTGATTGTTATTGACCAAAGATGTGAGAATCTTCTGTAACCTGGTTGCCAAAATTTTGGTCAATATCTTGAAGTCATAATTTAACAAAGAAATCGGTCTGTAAGAAGTATATTGGGATTTGTCCTTACCGGGTTTAGGGATCAAGACAATGTGTGCTTGGTTCATAGGAGTCAAGAATAAACTTTCTTTGCAGTCAGCATAAACCCGTAAAGGTTTAGGTGCGATTATGGGCGTTTATACCATTCGCCATGGAGACCGTCTGGACCTGGTGCTTTACTGCTGGGAAATTAAACAATAGCCCCCTCTATTTCATCAGCAGTGAAGTCTTTCTCCAGAAACTCCAAATCTGACTGTGACAAAGAGGGCAAACAAAGGGAATGCAAGAGATCCAGCCAACCCCGGACAGCCGTGTAGAGATTTTCATAAAAGGCCCTAAATTCATTCAAAATTTGCCCAGAGTCAGAAACTACCCGACCAGCAGAGCAACAAATTTTGGATAATACAGTCTGCATTTTGGAATCTGCAACCAGATTTGCCAAGAGTTTGCTATTCTTATCCCCAGACTCAAAGATCCTTCCAGCCAATGAATCGAGATCTAGGTGCGTCATCATGGCTAGATGCAGAGGCAAGGCTATTCTTGCATCCGCTAATTCATTGAAATGATTGGGGGGTAGTGATTCAGAAAAAGCCTCCGCAGCCTTGGATTCATCGCATTCAAGCTGGTGCATTTGGGAGGACATCTCAAAGCGAACCGCTTTGATAGCCGAGATGTACTCCCCCCTGGAACTGGCCTTAAATGCCTGCCAGATCACCTGGGTCATTGTAGATCCCTCATTTAGATCCCAGTATTGTTTCAATTTGGGGGTAACTATCTCCTCAACCTTAGGGTCCTGCAGCCATTTGGTTGCCAAACGCAAGCAGTTTATGCCCCTGTTCTCCGACAACACCAAGGTGACCTCCAGAGGGGCATGATCAGAGAGGCCCACAGGTAGGTACATGACCTCCCGCACCGGTGTTGCCAAAGACTAGATCGATCCTGGAGCCCAATCTATGAGTAGCAGAATGGAAGGACTGAGCCCTAGTACTTTGGTATTTCCATCTCCATATTTCAGTGTAATTAAAGGTTTGCCCCCCCCAGTGAAGTAGCTCTGGTGTGTAGGCTCTATCAGGATTAGAGGAATCTAGAGATGGATTCAGAGAGAAATTGATAGGTATGCTTAACTCCTTGGGGATATGTGGAGAAAATGCCCACATCCCTAAATGCAAACTAAAGAACAACAAAACCCTCTAAAGGGACTTTTTAGGGCAAAGACTGAAAAAAATGGTACAAAATTTTATTAAAAAGTTACATACTTTATTACAATGATTAAAAGAGAAGTGGCGGGGGGAAGGCAAAAAGGGTTACAGAGACCCAATGTACAGTCCTGCTCACCATTATTGGCACCCCTTCATGTTTTGCATAACTGAGTGAATGTCTTCAGAAATAAATGGAAATGTACCAAATTTATATCAGCAGGATCTTTTAATTGGAGGTCCAAAGTAATTTAACAAAGACAATTGTTATTTCAACATAGATATTGTAATTATAAAGAAAAAACAGAAAACCAGCATGTGCACTAATATTGGCACCCCTCCTTAATATTTGGTTGCACACCCTTTGGCAGCGATGACAGCCTCCAAACGTTTCTTATATCCATCGATAAGCTTCTTGCACTTCTCGGGTGGCATTTTCTCCCACACTTCCTTTGCAATATGCTCAAGCTCTTGAACATTTGCAGGGTTCCTTTCTCCAATGGCAGTTTTCAGCTCCCCCCAAAGATTTTCAATTGGATTGAGATCAGG
>BLSH010351850.1:12415-34670 GCA_018402905.1 Glandirana rugosa | reverse complement strand
CTGAAATATATCGACCCCTAAAGTTAAGGTGAGTTATATAAAAAACTTACCAATCATCGGTGTCACAAGAATAACAGCTATGAACATATATTACGGCTTACATAAAAAAGTCAAAACTATAAATATTCATAGAAGAGAACAGGTAGTATCTATAATTTATGTAATGATGGTGAAAGGGGACTACTTCTCCTTGTTGCGTACTGGAGCTTTGCGCAACCCATCGTGAGACAAGTTAGGTATGTCCTCACAAGAGTTATGCACCAGAAAACAATGATACATAAAACAGCGTATAACTACGTTATTATAGGATGTACATGTCAGGACGAGTGGTAATAACCGTGGGTACTTCAAAATCTGTAGTAATATGTTGGTTAATTTGATACATTTCCTTCAGTAGATATTCCACAATATGTACATAAACTTCATGGGTGCCAATAATGGTGAGCAGGACTGTACATGTAGGATATTATTGCATCAATATGCGACAAAATACATAGTAACAAAAGACCACGTATTGAGAACACTCCTGTATGGATTGAACAGAGTGCTACCCAACGCGTTTCGAGGTCATGCGTTGTTCCTCTTCATCAGGGGAAAGTGGTAGTAATGTATTTAATATCTATGATGGACAAGAGAAGATACTTATAAATATCAAAACTGAAAAAATACATTCGGCATTATATACAAGTATCGACAATAAGAACACTGTGGCTACTAACCATTCAAAAAATATATTGAGTGGAATTGAAATCCCCAGCTATATAAAGTCTAGAGCAGCCTTTCTCAACCTTTTCAACACTGAGGAACCATTGAAATAGTTTTCCTGTCTCGGGGAACCCCTGCTAAAAGTTAAAAATCTACAACTCATGATACATTAGTGTGATGGTCAATGGAAAGAAAGCTCCTCACACTTGTGGTCATTGGGAAGAATTCCCCCCTTACAGAGAGCTAAAAAGATCAATGATGTCATTAGGAATTTATCTGAGAGGTAGAAATTGACCATCGCTCAAGGAACCCCCAGCAACCTCTGGAGGAACCCTGGTTGAGAAACCCTGGTCTAGAGAATTGCATCATGGCCAGTTTTTCCAGTGTAATCAGAGCATATACAATTCCCTTAATCTCAATTAGCAGGATAATATATTGACCCCCGGGGTCAAGCACCACATGAATAACCTTATATGCAAGGGATTAGTTCAAAAGTATGGCCACTCCCCTTGCATAACCAGAGTAGGTTGCATGAAAATAGTTAAAAAAGGGAAAAATACTGCGCTGATGACAATAAAACTTGATTAAATGCGTGATATACACAAAATACAAGCAAAAGAAAAAGCTGCACTACAAATGAATAAAAAACAAACTCAAGTTTCATAGAGATAAATGAATTAGGTATACAAAGTCCACTATACACACAGTCCTTGAATAAGTATATGGTTGAATACACTCTCATGAAAATATAGTCCAATATGGTATCTTTAGTAAAACATATCACAGCGCTAGTGTTCCTGGCAATCCAAATAGAAAAACACCACAGTGACTTGCAACACAATGCTGTGACCCTCCACCTTCCAAACAACCTGCTTACTGGAAGGCAAGCTTAGCAAGCTTATGGCTATAGCCCAGCCAAGGCCTTGCAAGCTTTAGCTGTCTCCTCACTGGCACCCCCCAGGTAATTGATTGGATCAGGACAAGCAGTTCCTCCAATGGTAGGAAAATCTCAGCAGCGTCTCATAAGGCCAATAAGACCGGAAAAGAGAATGTCGCCATAGTGTGATATTGCTTAAAGTATTTTATTGTACAAAACAGTAAATGGTTTCACTCACGTGTCACAAGATGAAGAAGATGAACATGCATGGATAAAACGCCGGCCGGCAAAATTTCAAGGGATCACAAACGGTACGGTGACGTCAGAACTTCCCTCCCTCAGACGCGTTTCATCATCAAATGACGTCATCCTGGGGTACTGTTTTATACAATAAAAGATTTTAAGTAATATCACATTCTCTTTCTCTTGGTGGATACAGAGCACACCACAGAAAAAACAAAAACATGTAAACACAAGGTACCATAACCAACCTAAATTCACCATAGACTGTAACTTCTGTCAGGAACGGTTTCACCTGCTGGCGGCGTTGTAGCTCCCAGACCTATGGGTTGCAGTTCCGGTGTCCACCAGCGGGTGTCCCTCAGCAGTTGGAGGCTGACGGTCGGTAAAGGTTTCACCTGCTGGTGACGCTGCAGTTCCGGTGTCCACCAGCGGGTGTCTCTCGGCAGTCAGGTGCTGACATTATCCCCTGCAATCAATCATCACCTGATGCTGATTGCAGGAAGCACATTTAAACCTGGAAAATACTGGGATTCTTTGCCTTGGTATCTCCTCCTTGTGCCCCTGACCTGTGTTCCTGAAACCTGCATCCCGTCTCCTGTTTCTGGACTCTGACTCTGATCCTGCAGCCTGATCCCTTCCTACCTGCTCAGTCCATCTCCTGACTCCCTTTCCCTGACCTGTCCCAGCTCCCCACTGTTTGATCTCCCGTGTATGACCCTGGCTTGGTAAGATTACAATTTGGTTATTCCTTACTCTGTATGTATTTGATTTAGTCTGTCTTTTATTGTATGTTCACTGTTGGTTTATTCACTGGTTGTATTTCACTATTTACTATATTGTAGGTGCGTTTTCTTTGTTATTTATTTATCTTATAATAAATCATATTATTTACATTTTACCTGCGTTTGATACGCTCTATTGCAGTCCACACACTTCTGGTCACATCGGTCCCTGACAACTTCACTGCTGACCACGAGTGGAGACCAGCATACCACTCGACAACCAGCAGCGAGCTGAGCACCCTATTGGCCCGAACCCCAACAAAATATCCAGCCAGTTTTATACCCTAAACTCAAACTTTAGCTTTGGCTATTATAAAGTCCCCCCAGGTGAGTGGAGAATAGCAGGTCAACAACGTCAGGTGATCTCTACGGAATCAAAGGGGTGGGGGGGGGTGTAGCTAACTTAGAGTTACTCTTAAGGCAACTCCGGTGCTTGCAGCAAAATTAGAAGGATAAAACAAAATAGGATGAGGGAAATCCGAGCATCGGATGAATTCAAGAAATGGAAGATCCTTATCGCAAAATGGTCAGCCAGTTGTCAGCATCTGCCGGAGTGTCAAAGAAACAAACCACTCCTTCATGTTGGACCAGAAGGCGACTGAAATAAAGCATGCTGTGCCTAATGCACTTATCTTGGAGCCGTTTACGGATGTCATTGAAGGTTTCTCTCTTCCTCTGCAGCTCGGCCGAGAAATCAGGGAAGAGGAGAACAGAGGCATTACCGTATTTGAGGGCTGAATGATTGCGAGCTTCAGAAAGGATCCTTTCCCTGACTCTGTAATTAACAAATTGGACTAAAAAGGGTCTGGGAGCGTTCTCAGGGCTGTGGGCACCCGATGGGCTCTTTCGACCACATAGGTGGAGGGGGGACATCTGTAAGTCCCAGCAGTTTTTTAAAGAATTCCTCCGCAAATTCTGCCAGGTGATCTCCGTCATTTCCCTCAGGTAGGCCAAGGGCTCGCACATTATTTCGTCGTAGCCGGTTTTCAGCGTTGTCCGATTTTGCGACAAGGATCTGTACTGTGCGTTGCAACTCAGCAATTGAGGTGACATGGGTGGCAGTACGGTTTTCGGTAGAGGATTTTCTGGACTCAGTCTCAACCATTTTCTCCCTTATCTTGTCCAGGTCATTCTGTATAGGGTTGCACTCTTCAGCAAGCTGATCTATGCGTACCAGCATTGCAGTTCTGCTCTGTTCAATCGCGTCAAGGATCACGGTTGTACTATCATGAGGTAAGGGGGCTGATGCCGCCACCACTGGAACCTCCCCAGGCTCCAATTCCAATTTGGCCAGCAAGGCGTGAAGCCTCCCAACCAAGATGGTGAATGACCGCGGTGAAGGGAGCGGTGGCAACTTATGCAGTGTATGTGTCTTAACGGCCTTGGAGGTTTTTCTCTTTGAGGATATCTGCCTTGGATACTCCACAGGGAGGGGTACTTAAATAGGAGAGCAACCTGGGTCTGTGGCAGCACTTAGGAGAGAACCAAGATGGCTGACATCACTAGGCCCTAATAGATCCCAGACAGGGCAGACACTGAGCAGTGACTGTACAACCCCCTCTTTCACTGCAGGAAGGTGGGCAGGCTGCTGAGACAGTGCAGTCCATACTTCAGGGGCCCAGGGAGAGAATGGCTTGGGCAGATTGGTGAGGCTGAGGCTGGCAAGATGGTGGCCATAACCAGGCCCCGATAGGCCACGCCAGATCAGCATAGAGGCAAGGATATGAGAGGGAGAGATTAGGATGTCAGTCGCTCACTCCGGATCGGAGAATGGCAGAGGCTCAGAGCGCGCCAATGGGACCAAGGCCTTGAAGATGGCAGCAGCTGTGGGGAGGTGTGCACTGTGGCGGCCTGGATATCACCGTGGGGGGGGGGGGCAGCAAATTCGCTCAATATCTGGCCCAGGGCAAGGCAGAGGGTGAGCAGGAACGATCTGGGGAGTTTGCAATGCTCACCAGACCAGTGGATGCACAGAAGGTGAAGGATTGTGATGAGGATTCCCAGAGCTCCTCTCTAAAACATCCGCCGCTGCTCCCATTAATCCCCCTTTAATGTATATTTTATTTTAGATATTCATTTATATTTTATTTTATTTTAGATTTTAATTTAGATTTTATTTTATTTTAGATTTTATTTTATTTTAGATTTTATGTTAGGTTTAATATTTTATTTTATTCCAGATTTTATTTTAGATTTGTATTTATATTTTAGTTTAGATTTTAATTTATATTTTATTTTATTTTTTTATTTTAATTTATATTTGATTTGAGATTTTAATGTATATTTTATTTTAATTTATATTTTAATTTATATTGTATTTATTTTAGATTTTATTTATTTATTTATTTATTTATTTCTTTGTTCAAATATTTTATTAATGGTAACAAAGTTCAAAGGTTCAGCTCTATGGGCCATGCTAGGCCAAGAATGTATGAGGTTTGTTCAGCTTCATGTGTCTTGGTCTACGGAGAGTTTTTTTCTGCTGCCTCTGTCAGAAAAAAGTTCTAGTTCTAGGCAGGGCTGGCCCAAGACATTGTGCTGCCTGGGTCCAATGGACCCACTGGTACCCATGGTAGGGCCGGCCCTGGTTCTAGGCGTGCTTTTTTAAGATCACGTTTAGACTCAGGAGAGGGTTGGGCTTGGAAAACTGTTGAAGCTCCAGAAAAAGCTTCCTCTAAGCGTTTGTGCTGGAGGTGGTTTTCCTTGCGTAGAATGTGGGCTTCCCAAAGGCTAAGAGCAGAAGCGTCTGGAGAAGTTTTATTTGTTACGCATTCCTTAAGAGCCAATTTCCAGGCGATGGGTTGGATTGGTCAGGAGGCTATCATTGATGTACCAAGAGGTGTGAGTAGGTCTAGGGATAAGAGATGATAGAGAAGCAAGTACTGCACTATGGTCCGTCCAAGAGAACGAGATGATGGAGGAGGCCAGGAGAATGGGGGGAAGGGCCGATGGGTAGAACGGTATGGTCTATGCAGGAAAATACCTTATGTGGATGTAATGAGCGAATTGGCGTCTTGCAGGACTTTGTTCTCTCCAGGTGTCTAAGAGTGAGAACTGGTTTAAGAATTGTTGGAAGGAGAGGTGGTTTGGACTTGGGGAGGAAGGGACTGGGGATTTATCGAGGAACAGGTAAATCACTTGGCTGATGTCACCAAAGACTATGAGGGCACCCCGCTTGTGAGAGTCGATAACCGTTAGCGAATGGGAAAGAAATGAAAGTGGGCGTTTATTAGGGGCGATTGGAACTTTGCTGCCTAGAAGATGCCCCTTTAGGGTAAGATAGCGACCTTCTGGGTCTCTGATCTCCAGCAGGAGTGTGAACGGGGTAGTGCGATGAAATGCAATAAGCACACCCGTTTTTTTTAGAGGAGGCCGAGGCTGTAAACGTTTGTGGATTCTGGCGACCAAAACATCTAGGTGAGGATTGTGTTGCAAAATGGGTCTCCTGTAGGCAAACCACATGTGCCGAGGTTGACGCAAATGAGCAGGACGCCTTAAAGGGATATCGGTCCCACACAACAACAGCCACCGCTGCTAAGCAGTGCCCACCAGTGCCCACCAGTGCCACCTATCAGTGCCCATCAGTACTGCTAAGCAGTGCCCACCAGTGCCACCTACCAGTGCCCATCAGTGCTGCCTATCAGTGCCACCTACCAGTGCCCATCAGTGCCACCTATTAGTGCCCTTCTATGCCGCCTATCAGTAGCCATAAGTGCCACCTATCAGTGCCCCTTATTTGTGCCCATCAGTACTGCTAAGCAGTGCCCACCAATGTCACCTATCAGTGTCCACCAGTGACCATCAGTGCTGCCTGCCAGTGCCACCTACCAGTGCCCATCAGTGCCACCTATCAGTGCCCCTCAGTACTGCTAAGCAGTGCCACCTATCAGTGCCCACCAGTGTTGCCTACCAGTGCCGATCAGTGCTGCCTATCAGTGCCACCCACCAGTGCCCATCAGTGCCACCTATTAGTGCCCTTCTATGCTGCCTATCAGAACCCATAAGTGCCACCTATCAGTGCCCCTTATTAGTGCCCATCAGTACTGCTAAGCAGTGCCCACCAATGTCACCTATCAGTGTCCACCAGTGACCATCAGTGCTGCCTTTCAGTGCCACCTACCAGTGCCCATCAGTGCCACCTATCAATGTCCTTCAGTGCCCATCAGTACTGCTAATCAGTGCCCACCCGTGCCACCTATCAGTGCCCACCAGTGTCACCTACCATTGCCCATCAGTGCTGTCAAATAGTGCCACCTATCAGTGTCCATCAGTGCCACCTATCAGTGCAGCCTCATTAGCGTACATCAGCGAAGGAGACAAAGTACCTGTTTGCAAAACTTATAGCAAACTATGAAAACTTTTTTTTTTCTCCAAATTTGTGGCCCGTGAGCCGATCTCACAATCATCGCCCAGCCTGCATCGAATGATTCGGCATCCAGACCCCGGGAAGAGGCGGCACAGGACAAACGCCGCAATGACGCCCGTTTGCTAATGAATCTAATTAGCATTCGCTGAGAGTTTTGCAGCAACCCACCCCCCCCCCCCCCCGCCGCCGAAGACGTCTTCCTATTTTTTGCACAAAGCCCGCTACTGGCAAAGTCATTCACTGCTGGAAATCAGCGACTAACAATTTCTTCCGATCTCAGAACCGATCGATGCGTTTTAATGCAAATGAATGCATTTTTTTTCAAAATCGTCGCTCTTTTTTTATTCATAGCGCAAAAAAAAACAAAAAACGCAGAGGTGATCGAATACCGCCAAAAGAAAGCTCTATTTGTGGGAAAAAAAATAGGACGCCAATTTCGTTTTGGGTACTACGTCGCACGACCAGGTTTTTTTTTTTGCGATTCGGCGCTGCGTCACTTTAACTGACAATTGCGCGGTCGTGCGACGTTGTACCCAAACAAAATCGATGCCCTTTTTTCCCCACAAACAGAGCTTTCTTTTGGTGGTATTTGATCCCCTCTGTGTCATTTCTTTTTTTTTTTTTCTTTTTACCACTTCAGTATGCTGCCAGTCTGCTTTATATCAGCTTGCTTTCTCTATCCAGGGTCTGGCTTGCTCACATCATTGTGGTTTATTTTTCCCCTTTTATTTTTTTTTTTATTTATTCTTTTTAAATTCTATTGTTGATTCTAGTTTTCATTTTCATTTTCTAGTTTTCATTTTTTACACATCTTTCTAAATCCCTCCCCCCCCCCTCCCCCCCCCTCCAGGTCTTCCATTATTGTCGTTCTCTTCGTCCATCACTTCTATGTATTTTTTTGATTTTTCAAACCTCGTCCACATTTCCCATTTCTCTATTTTTGGGTTAATCTCTTCCTCTTCTCCGTCTAAGTTTAGGTGTTCTAGATTAGCTATTCTTTCCACTCTATGGCTCCATTCCCTTAACGGGGGGTGGTCTTTTCTTTGCCAGTATTTTGGTATTAGATTCTTAGCTATGTTTAGGAGGATTGGCACTAACGTATTTGTGTATTGTTCCGTGGTTTTTCCATTCAGGTGGAATATGCATACCCAGGGGTCTATCTCTATTTCTTCTTTGGTTATTGTTTTTACTAACTCTACGATCTTTTCCCAGTATTTTTTAATAATTGGGCAGTCCCACCACAGGTGTGCCATTGACCCTACTTTATCACAGCCTCTCCAGCATTTTCCTGTCTTATCCTTTTGAAACTTAACCTCCCTCGCTGGTGTCCAGTACCATCTGGAGATACATTTGTAGTTCATCTCCCATGTATTACTATCTATCGCCGTCTTATAAGCGTGTTTCAATATTTTCCCCCACTGTTGGTCTGTTTTTTGTGCGCCCAACTCTTCCTCCCACCTGTCCATGAATGGGGGCCTTTCCTCTTCATCCAACTCCTGTAACACCCTATACATTTTGGACATCCCTCCTCTCCTTTTCCCTTCCATAACTACTTTTTCTAGTATCGTTGTATCTCTCTCTGTCCTCAGGGGTTTTGGGAGGGTGTCAACAACGTGTTTCAGTTGGCACATCCTCCATTCATTGATCCTGGTAAACTTCTCCGTTTGTTTTAATTCTTCTAATGTCATTATTTTTCCTTTATCCATTATATCCCTTAATTTTATTGACTCATCCTTAATCCATTTCCCATGTCTTTCCTCCTGTCCCGGTGTGAAATACTCTGTCCCATGTAGTGGTGTGAATGGTGAATTATATTGCCATTTTCCTTTTTTTAAAGTGTTATCCCAGACTCTAAGTGCTTTAAATGTGAGCTCACTGGTGTTCTCATCTAAATTCCTAAATTTCGGAGGTATCCAAATGATTTTCCCTAAGTGTGTTTTACTCAGTGTATTCTCAATTTTTATCCATTTTTTCCCACTGTTATTGTGGACCCATCCCATCACCCGTGTCAGTATATTTGCTAAGTAATATTTTTTTATGTCTGGTAGTGCCAGCCCTCCCCTTAACTTCCCTCTATTCAACACCGCTGTTCTTATCCTTGATTTCTTATTCCTCCAGATAAAGCGTGTTAGGATCTTTTTCATATTCTGGAAAAATTCTTGTGGGATGTGTATTGGGAGCATCTGAAATTTGTATGTGATCTTAGGTAGTATTATAATTTTTATTGCATTTATCCTCCCTATCCAGGATAGGGGTCTGTACATTATTTTTCTGACCTCATCTTTTATCTCATTTAGTAGGGGAATGAAATTTTGCTGATATAATCCCTCCTTGGTACTTGTGATCTTGATTCCCAGGTAGTTTAAGTTGTCTTTGTTCCATTTGAATGGGAATTCCCTCTGTATCTCTCTCCTCTCTTTTTTGCTGCTGTTTATGAACATGGCTTCGGACTTACTATAATTAATCTTGAAATTTGATAACTCCCCGTATGTTTTTAGGACGCTCATTAGATTGTGCAGTGAGTCTCTCGGGTTGGTGACGTATATTAAAATGTCATCAGCATATGCTGCTGTTTTATGTTCCTCGTCCCCCACTTGGAAGCCCCTCAATTACGTGTTATTCCTAATTGTCGCTAGCAAGGGTTCCATAGAGATGATAAACAGTAACGGTGACAGCGGGCATCCCTGTCTTGTTCCGTTCTCCATCTCTATGGGGGGCGACAATGTCCCATTTATCCTTATTCTAGCTTTCGGGTGATTATATAGTGCCCCAATCCATTGGCTCATCCGTCTACCTATACCCATTGCTCTTAATGTCTGGAACATGAACTCCCAGTCTACCCTGTCAAATGCTTTTTCAGCATCTATTGACAGGAGTAGACTGGGCCTTCCTCCTTCCTTTGTTTTTTGGGTCAACAGCAGGGTCCCAATCCCATTATCTTTCCCTTCTCTACCTTCTACAAATCCCACTTGATCCGCATTTATTAAGGCTGTTAACTCTCCCTTTAATCTGTGGGCCAATACTTTGGAAAAAATGTTAATATCTACGTTAAGTAGTGCTATTGGTCTATAGCTGGGACAGAGAGTTTTGTCTTTCCCCTCTTTTGGGATGACAGTGATTGTGGCCATCAAGGCCTCCTTTCTCATGTCCCAGCTATCTCCAATCCCGTTCATATAGTGGCAGGCCCTCGGGGCCAGAATTTCTTTAAATTTTTTATAGTAACTGATTGAGAAGCCATCGGGCCCAGGGCTTTTTCCTGATGCTGTGTTCGTTATTGCTCGACAGATCTCCTCTATTGTTAGTGGGGCTTCTAAGGTGCTTGCTTTTACCTCTTCTATTCGAGGGAGCTTAGCTGCTTCTAAGAATTCCGTAATTTTGTTTTTCCTCTGCTCTTCTTGTTGGGGTGTCCCTTCCTTTCTGACTGCATATAGCTTTCTGTAATACTCCTGGAAATTTTTTGCTATTTCTTTTGTTTTGTATGTTATATTCCCCGTTTCGCTCTGTATTTTTTCTATATAATTTCTGGCTTTTTTCTTATTCAGGGTTCTCGCTAGATGTTTCCCGACTTTGTTGCCTCCTTCATACCTCTCCCTTCGGATTTTATTAAATGTAATTCGTGTCTCCTTTTCGATCAGCTCTCTTAATTCTCCTCTTTTCACCGTTAGGTCATGTAAGGCCTCTTTTCTTCTTTTTTTATGTTCTTGTTCCAATTTTTGTAGTTGACTTATAATTTCTTCCCTCTTTTTATTTCTTTCTTTCCTTTTTTCTATCTCTATAGCAATCAGGACCCCTCTTATATAAGCCTTATGCGCCTCCCATACCGTAGAGGCGGGGACCTCCCCTTTGGCATTAGTGTCGAAATATTCTCTTAGTTCTTTTTTTATTCTCTCTATAGTGTCTCTGTCGTTTAATAGTTCCTCATTCAGTTTCCATTCATGGTCCCTCCCTCCAGCCTCCTTCAGGTCTAGTGTCATTGTCACCAGGGCATGGTCTGATATGGTTAGTATCTCAATGCTGATTTTCCGTACCTGTTCCAGGGTTCTATGTTCTACCATGATGTAGTCCAGTCTGGAATGAGTCCCGTGCACGTGGGAGAAGAACGTGTAGTCCTTCTCTTTGGGGTAGAATATTCTCCATGTATCTATCAGCTGGATCTGATATAGCTTCCTTTTCACCCCCCTTATCTTGGCTGTCGATATCCCACAGGCACGGGACGTACTATCCAGTTCCCGGTCCATACCAAAGTTAAAGTCCCCTGCTACTATTACAATTCCCCTTTTGAAGTCTGTCAGTTTTCCCAGTACTCCAGAGAGGAATCCCGCTGGGTTTTTATTCGGGCAATATACATTTACTAGGGTGCATTCTTGATTGTTTATCTTGCCTTTCAAGAATAGATACCTTCCTCCTGGATCCGTCAGTCTCTCTTCCAAGGCAAATTGTACCCCCTGGGAGAATCCAATGGCCACCCCCTTCGCTCTTTTGGTCGGGGAGTCTCCATAGAACCAGGTTGGAAAATCTTTTGAGTATATTCTTATGTTGGTGTCTGTTGTTATGTGTGTCTCTTGTAAAAATACAATCTCTGCTGTGTACCGTTTTAACTCTTGGAGGATTTTATGTCTCTTTACTGGACTTCCCATTCCTCTAACGTTATATGTTATAGCTACTACCATGGCGGGGCTTTTTTTTTTTTTTCAAAAGATGCTTTACCTTCCTACAAAACCTGGAAGACCTGTATCCCCCCTCCCTTCCCCTCCCTCCCCTCCTTTCCCTGAACCCTGAGGGGCCTGTAGGTCTCCTCATGACCTTTCCACCTGGAGGGGGTATATGCCTACCGCCCTCCTGGTTGCCCCTGGGGTCTAGAGCCCTACCTAACACCGAGGAGCTATTCCTTCACCTCGGGGTAACCCTTCATCCATCTACCCCCGGATACCCGTCCGCTGCGCCCTTGTTTCTACGCCCTTTTACCCCATACCCCTCTTTCCTCTCTCTTTTTCCCCTCGCCTTCCTGATTATCTTCTACGTTATTTTTTCCCACTTCTCCTCTTGCCCCCTATTTGGAGGTTCTTCTTCTTCTTCGTCCCAGCCAGGCAGTTCAGGTTTAGTTATGTCCATTTTTTTACAAAATCCCTTTGTTTCTTCTGGGAACTTCAGTATTGCCGACCTTCCCTCTTTTTTCCCTATGAGGGCCGCCGGGAACCCCCATGTATATTGGATCCCTTTAGCTCTCATCTGGTCTAATAAAGGCCTGAGTACTTTTCTTCTTTCTCTCGTTTCCCTAGCGAGGTCCGCGAATACTTTTAGTTCTGCTTCTTTGTGCATTACTGGGCTACTTGTTTTCAGTTTTTGCCATATTTCTTCTTTGTCTTTAAAATTGTGAAATCGGACAATGACATCCCTAGGTATCTCTTTTCCCAGGTTGCTGGGTTTCCGAACTCTGTGCACCCTCTCGATTTTTATTTTCTCTATGGGCGTCTTCCCTAGTAAAGGTCCGAACACTTTGTCTATGGTGTTTTGTAAGTCTTCTACTTGCGCCTGTGGGACTTCTGGTATACCGCGGACCCTGAGGTTTTTCCTTCTGCTACGATTCTTCTGATCTTCCAGTTTATATTTAATATTTCGCTGCTCCTTTCGGATTCTGGACATCTGTTCCCTCAGTATCTTAATCTCCTCTGCCTGTTTATCCATTTTCTCTTCGGTTTCTTCCACTCTTCTCAGTATGTGGCTCAGGTCTTCGTGTATGCTGGTCATGTCCCCCTTAAGGGATCTCTCCAGCCTCTCGAACATCTCCGCCATGTCTGTTTTTGTGGGAATCTGTGCGCCCTTTTGCTGTTCCTACGTTATCATCTCTAGCTGGTCGCCTTTCCCATGTGTCCCTGGGTCTGTTCCTTGTGATAATCTTTTTTGTGGCCCTTTTCCGCTTTCTTTTTGTTTGCTCCTTGTTCCTGTCTGTTCTGTTGGGCTAACCTGTCCCTTTTCATGTATCATTAACTTTTTTATTGTGTTTGGGCTTGCACTCGCTCTCGGTGGGTTCCCGCCTCCTCCTCCCTTCACCACTTTTCCCATTCTGCTCTCCTCCTGGTATATTCCTGGAGGGATAGGTGGGTTGGGTCCTTGGTTGATCTAATTGATCTGGTTGAGTTTCCTTTGTGTGCCCCTGTAAGTCTGGAACATGTGTAGTTTATTGGAAAGGGTTTTTTTTTTATTTATTTTAATTTTTTTATGTCTGAGGGGCACTGTTTTTTTCCCCTTATTTTACTCCAAGGTTCTCCTAGGGACTGATAGGGTGTTAGTGGGGAGTTTTTATTTGTTTTCTCCTACAGGGCCATAGAGAGTTCTTGCTGAGGTATACACAGGAATTATGTCTATACGTTGATCTCCCTTAAGGTAGTCTCAATTAGGGCCGTCTGGTCAGCAACTTTGTCACTGTGAAGCCGCGCTGCCCCAGCCAGCTTATATGTCATTTGAGTCAAGTTGTCCTCCTTTTCTATGCTGCTGAGAAGTATAGTAGTCTGCCTCCAATACCTCGCTGCACCTAGGAGGCAAGGTGGGAGGTGGAGTGGGGCGGCCGAGCGGTTGGACTAGCGGCCCGTCACTCAGTAGCTACTTAATCTGCTTCACCAGCTGCCCCTCAGATCCCGGCTCCTGGCCTGTATGGGGCGGAAGGGTGTACAAGGAGAGGGTTCAGCCAAAGGGAGGTCGGGGTATCCAATTAGCCCAGAGGTCCCCGCTCGAGTCTCATACAGAACTGGCTCCCCTTCCCTCTCCTCACATCAACCCTCTCTTCACCTCTTCACCTGGATCTCGAGAGTCCGCTCCCTTTACCAATACAAGCCTTATGTCTTCCCGGGTATCACTGCGCCGTCTCCCCCCTTTCCCCGGCACTTACCGGCTCCTTGATGGACCTTCTTACCCTGCCCTCCTAGGTCGGGCTCTGGTATGGGTGCCGGCCGTTTCTCAGCTCTATCTTTCCGTCTTCTTTATCCTTGTTCGAGTCCTGTACCGGCTTTTCCCTTCTATCTCCTGGGTCTGTGGGATCCCGCAGGATCCTGCGGTACCTACGGTGTCAACAGCGAGGGTCCGCTCGGGTACCTGTGGTGTCAGCAGCGAGGGTCCACTCGGGTACCTGCGGTGTCAGCAGCGAGGGTCCGCTTGGGTACCTGCGGTGTCAGCAGCGAGGTTCCGCTCGGGTACCTGCGGTGTCTGCAGCGAGGGTCCTCTCAGGTTCTAGGGCTGGGTCCGGCGGGATGGGCGCCCTCGATCTATCTACCGAGTCTGAGTACCGGGCGTGCAGGGTGATCCGGATCAGGATTTCACCCGCGGCTCCATCTCAGCTGGCGGGCGCGGCGGCTCTTGCTCCGAGGGCTGGCAAGGGCTTACGCTGGCGTCATGTCCGGCTCCTCCCCGTCCCTTATTAATCTTTACAAGGGTTGTTCCTCTGTGTCATTTCTGATCACCTCTGCGGTTTTTATTTTTTGTGCTATAAACAAAAAAGGGAGCGAAAATTCTGAAAAAAAAAACCAAAACTTTTTTTACTTTTTGCTATAATAAATAAGCTCCAAAAAAAAAATATATATATATATATATATAAAACACATTTTTTTTTTACTTTCTGCTATAATAAATATCATTAAAAAAAACGCATTTATTTTTTTTTAAATTTCTGCTACAACAAATATCAAAAAAATATTAAAAAAAACAATTTTTTTTTTTACTTTCTGCTATAATAAATATCGAAAAAATGTAAAAAAAAAAAAACAAATTCAATCATCATTTTATATTCTTCTACAGATTTTTTGGTAAAAAAAAAAAAAAAAACGCAATAAGCGTATATTGGTTGGTTGGCGCAAAAGTTATTGAGTCAACAAAATAGGGGATTGATTTATGGCATTTTTATTATTTTTTTTTTACTAGTAATGGCGGCGATCAGCGATTTTTAGCGGGACTGCAATATTCCGGCGGACACCTAACTGACATTTTTGACACTTTTTTGGGAACCAGTGACACTAATACAGTAATCAGTGCTAAAAATATGCACTGTCACTGTACTAATGATACTGGCAGGGGGAGGGGTTAACACTAGGGGGCGATCAAAGGGTTAAATGTGTTCCCTGGGAGGTGTTTTCTAACTGTATGGGGGATGGGCTGCCTCGGGAAACACATGGATTCTTCTTCCTGCATAGCATAGGATCTGTGTGATCTCCCCTGTCCCTTGTTTACACAGGCAGATCCCCGTTCTGTCACTGCAGGGAACGATCGTAGGTGGCCAACGGACATCGAGCCCGCCCCACCCGCTGATCCCGTGCCGGGGTACAATGACGACGATTCGCGGGATCGCGCCACCTTGCCGCATGTATCCGAATTTTCGAATTACAATAGTACCGGATTTAAACTAATCCGAATAACGAAAAAGAAAATTCGTCCGAAATTTGAATTCGAATACTTTTCGAATTTGAATAGTCCTCGAATTTGAATCGTTTTCCAATTTCCAAAAAGGACAAAATAGAATAGAAAACAAAGGAATAGAACAAAAAAAACCCAATAGACTAGAAAAGAATACAACAGAATACAAAAGAGTAGAATACAACAGCTCTGCTCCCCTCCACCACTCGGGATGGATACGTTCGATCCGAACATGGCCTGTTCGCTGGTTCGGGTTTTCCCAAACATTATGGGGCATTCGCGGCAACTTCGCGCGCTCCATAATGTTTTAAAATGTCGGCGGAATGCCGCCTGCTGATTGGCCAAATCATGCGCATGACCTGCATGCTTTGGCCAATCAGCGAGCCAATCAGCGGGCGGCCTGCTGTGAAAGCTTTGATTGGCTAAAGGCATCCTGCCTTTAGCCAATCACTGCACAGCAGTCTCAATCCACGCCCCACACTATATAAAGCCGCTTGTATAGCGGCTCTTTGATAGTGTGTTGGCGGCGGTGTAGAGAGATAGCAAGTTCCTGCAGACAGATAGGTTTTTAAATATGTTAAAAAAAGGAAAAAAATAGCTAGCTAACTAGATAGATAGTTAGAAATCTGTCAGTTAGTGTAGGGAAAAAAATAAATAAAAAAAGATATATATATATATATATATATATATATATATATATTTACGCACAGTGTCCACTATATATCTGTCCATACGGTATATAGTACACTTGACGTGATGTATTAAAATATATACAGTTTTTAACCCCTTTTTTTACATTTGTTGTTTACAAGTTAAAATCAGTTTTTTTTATAGAAAATTACTTAGAACCCCCCCAACCATTATATATATTTTTTCAAACACCCTAGAGATTAAAATGGCGATCATTGCAATACTTTTTGTCACATGGTATTTGCGCTGCGGTCTTTGAAGCACTTTTTTTTTTTTGGAAAAAAAAAAATCACTTTTTGAGTTAAAAAATAAGACAACAGTAAAGTTAGCCCAATTTTTTGTATATTGTGAAAGAGGATGTTACGCTGAGTAAATGAGGATGTTACGCCTATGAAAATTGCGCCCTCGCGGAATGGCGACAAACTCCGGTACTTAAAAATCTCCATAGGCGACGCTTTAAAATGGGCAGGATGCTTTGAGGCCCCCCCCCCAAAGCACCTTGTCCCCATGTTGATGGGGAGAAGGGCCTCATCCCCACAACCCTGGCCGGTGGTTGTGGGGGTCTGCGGGCGGGGGAGCTTATCAGAATCTGGAAGCCCCATTTAATAAGGGGGCCCCCAGATCCCGACCCCCCCTATGTGAATTTTGTACCTTTGTACCCCTACCCATTCACCAAAAAAGGAGTGTAGTGTAAAAAAAAACAATAGGCAGTTTTTGACAAGTCCTTTATTTTGTATTATAGCTCTTTTCTTCTTTCTTCCTCCATCTTCTCCTGGCCGCTCCTTCTTCTTCTTCTTAGTCTTCTTACTTCCTCTCTTCGTCTTCAATCTTCTTCTTCTTTCTTCTTTCCCCGCCGCCGCTCTGTCCGCTGGTGCAGTCCGGCCTCTGCAGCGTCACCCCGAATGGGCGGTCTTCACGATGACAGTTCTTTTATAAGAAGGGGCAGGGCCACCCAGTGACGTAACTGAGTGAACCCGCCCCTTCTGACGTCATGTGATGTCAGAGGGGGCGGGTCACCCATTTATGTCACTGGTGGCCCCGCCCCTTCTTATAAAACAACTGTCATCGTGAAGACCGCCCATTCGGGGTGACGCTGCAGGGGCCGGACTGCACCAGCGGAGAGCGCGACGATGGGGAAAGAAGAAGAAGAAGATGAAGATGAAGAGAGGAAGCAAGAAGACTAAAAGAAGAAGAAGAAGAAGGGGCGGCCAGGAGAACATGGAGGAAGAAAGAAGAAAAGAGCTATAATACAAAATAAAGGACTTTTTTTTACACTACACCCCTTTTTTTTGGTGAATGGGTAGGGGTACAATGTACCCCAAACCTATTCACATAGGGGGGGGTCAGGATCTGGGGGCCCCCTTCTTAAAGGGGGCTTCCAGATTCCGATAAGCCCCCCCGCCTACAGACCCCCACAAGCACCGGCCAGGCTTGTGGGGAAGAGGCTCTTGTCCCCATCAACATGGGGACAAGGTGCTTTGTGGTGGGGGGTGCAGAGCCCCCCTCCCCCCAAGCACCCATACCCCCCATGTTGAGGGCATGTAGCCTGGTACAGTTCAGGAGGGGGGGTGCTCGCTCGTCCCCCCCATCCTAACCGGCCAGGGCTGCATGCTCGGATAAGGGTCTGGTTTGGATTTTAGGGGGACCCCCACGTAATTTTTTTTAAAATTTGGTGCGGGGTTCCCCTTAATATCCAAACCAGACCCGGTTTGGACTGGGCGGGGAGGGGGCCCATGCACTGTTTTCCAGCGATTTTTTTGTATATTGCCGGAAACCGGCAATACATTACAGCCGTGATTTTAAATGACAATTTTTCCTATGGAAATATCATTTTGCTCTGGCTGTGTTCTACACCTCACAGAGATGCGCCCTTTTACAGGTAGACTAAGGGGACCCCCCAGGCACAATATATAAAGGAATTTTTCTTTTTTTTTTTCACTTATTAAAATCACTGCTCCTGAAAAAACGATTGAAAAACTGTTTTTTTCATTGATACGTCCCCTAGGGCAAGACCCGGGTCCCCATACACTTTTTTAGGGCAATAACATTGCATGAAAGCCTTTAAAATGAGCACTTTTGATTTTTCATGTTCGCGTCTCATAGACTTTAACCACTTCAGCCCCGGAAGGATTCCCCCCTTTAGGACCGGAGCCCTTTTTGCGATTCGGCACTGCGTCGCTTTAACTGAGAATTGCGCGGTCATGCGGCGTTGTACCCAAACGAAATTTGCGTCCTTTTTTTCCCACAAATAGAGCTTTCTTTTGGTGGTATTTGATCACCGCTGCGTCATTTCTGATCGCCGGTATAAACAAAAGAAGAGCGACAATTTTGCAAAAAAAAAACAAATTTCTTACTTTTTCCTAAAATACAAATCCAAAAAAAAAAATATAAAAAAACATTTTTTTTCACCGTTTTTGGCCGATTTATATTCTTCCTCATATTTGCGATAAAAAAAATCGCAATCGGCGTTTATTGATTGGTTTGCGCAAAAGTGGTCGCGTTTACGGATGATGAGAATTCATTTTTGGGGTTTTTAATTTTTTTTTATTTTTTACTAAAAATGGCGGCGATCTGCGATTTTTTGCGGTACTGCGATATTTCAGCGGACATGTCGGACCATTTTGACTCTTTTTTGGGACCATTGCCATTTATACAGCGATCAGTGCTATAAAAATGCACTGATTACTGTGTAAATGCCATTGGCAGTGAAGGGGTTAACCTGCAGGGGGCGCTCTAAGGGTTAACTATGTTCCCTGGGCGTTCTAACTGTATGGGGGCTGCCTAGCTGGGGAAGGGAAGTGGTCACAGCCTTCATGTACAGGAAGGCTGTGATCACAGCCCTTCCCCCTCACACAGAGCGGAGGTCCGTGCTTACATACACGGACCTCCGCTCTTTCACTCCGGGGGGGGCATCGCGGGTGGCCGGCGGCAATCGAAGCCGCCACACCCGCTCCCTGGCCCCCCCCCGAACACAGTGTATCGCGGCCGCCGTCGTATGACGGCGTTTTGCGTTACAGAGCCACATTGTCGCCGTCAAATGCCGATCAGCGGTCGGCAAGCGGTTAATGGTGTTCGGATGTTCACCCTGAACTTTTTGCCTGTTCGCATGTTCTGGTACGAACCGAACCGGGGGGTGTTCAGCTCATCTGTATCCACCACATTATATTCTTTCACTTTCTGTTATATTCCCCTCTATTGTATTCTATCTTTTTCCATTCTATTCCTGCACTTTCCACTCCACCCCCCATTCTACATGGAAATTGGAAAACGATTCAAATTTTAAAACAATTCAAAGAATTTTTTAATCGTTTTCGAATACTTCTCAAATCATTTTAAAATTCGAATTTGAAAAGTTTTTAAATTCCAATAGTTTTCAAATTCCAATTTGAAAAGCCCTCGAATTTGAATGGTTTTGCAATTTCCAAAGAGAACAAAGTAGAAAACGAAGGAATAGAACAGAAAAAAAAAAACAATAGACTAGAAAAGAATATAACAGAAAACAGAAGAATAGAATACAACAGCTCTGTTCCCCTCCCCCACATTATATTCTTTCATTTTCTGTCTCCGCCCCCATTCTCCTTGGAAATTGGAAAACGATTCAAATTCGAAAACTATTCCGATTTGAAAGCTATTCGAATTCAAAAACTTTTTTGAGTTCGAAAACTATTTGAAATTGATTCAAAAACTTTTCTAATCTATTCAAAAACAAATAAACTAAATGAATTCCGAAAACGAATTAAACAAAAGAAACAAATCTAACTATACAAACTTATGTAAATAACGAATCGAAACAAAACAAATTTTTTCGCTCTGCGCATGTCTAGTGGACTTGATTAATAATCCTTTGTATCTCACTTACAACACCGGAGAAACGGTTATCTCTCCACGACATAAATAAGACGAGAAACGGAAGGCGGATCCGACCATACGACGCCGCTTATTAATTCATCAGTAAGCCGATCCGAGGTTACATTTATTATCAAAACAACACGCCAACTGCAAAAACTGATGTGTAAGTCGTTTGTTCTTGGCAAGTGCCACTAGTGCCAGTCTCTACTCAGCAGTGGAAGAGATCGCCCGTCAGCTCCAGGAATCTCATACCGCTTGAACATCGAAGGGGAAAGCGGCACATCTTGTTAGCCATGTCCTACACATTTCGTCACCTGACTTCCTCAGGGGCCGCTGCTATTTTGAGATCTAGTGGGTGAGATGCAATCCCAAATGAATGGGCCTGGGGCGGATTCTTTTCTCCTGGAAAGTGGCCCATCCTGTTAGTCATTCCGTATGCGTTTCATCACCTGGCTTCCTCAGAAGGCGCTGCTATTTTGAGATCCAGTGGGTGAGATGCAATTTCCAAATGAATGGGGCCTGGGGTGGAGTCTTTTCTCCTGGAAAGCGGCCCATCCTGTTAGTCATTTCCTACGCGTTTCGTCACCTGATTTCCTCAGGAGCCGCTGCAATTTTGAGATCTAGTGAGTGAGATGCAGATTCCTAATGAATGGGCCTGGGGCGGAGTCTTTTCTCCTAGAAAGTGGCCCATCCTGTTAGTCGTTCCCTACGTGTTTCATCACCTCGCTTCCTCAGGGGACGCTGCTATTTTGAGATCTAGTGGGTGAGATGCGATTTCCTAATGGATGGGCCTGGAGTGGAGTCTTGGAGTCTTTTCACCTGGAAAGCGACCCATCCTGTTAGTCATTCCCTACGCATTTCATCACTTGACTTCCTCAGGGGACGCTGCTATTTTGAGATCTAGTGGGTGAGATGTGATTTCCTAATGAATGGGCCTGGGGTGGAGTCTTGGAATCTTTTCGCCTGGAAAGCGACCCATCCTGTTAGTCGTTCCCTATGCGTTTCATCACCTGACTTCCTCAGGACCACTGCTATTTTGAGATCCAGTGGGTGAGATGCAATTTCCAAATGGATGGGCCTGGGGCGGAGTCTTTTCTCCTGGAAAGTGGCCCATCCTGTTAGCCGCGGCCTACGCATTTTGTCACCTGATTTCCTCAGGGGCCGCTGCTATTTTGAGATCTAATGAGTGAGATGCAGATTCCTAATGAATGGGCCTGGGGCGGAGTCTTTTCTCCTGGAAAGCGGCCCATCCTGTTAGTCGTCCCTACACGTTTCATCACCTGGCTTCCTCAGGGGCCACTGCTATTTTGAGATCTAGTGGGTGAGATGCGATTTCCTAATGGATGGGCCTGGGGTGGAGTCTTGGAATCTTTTCACCTGGAAAGCAACCCATCCTGTTAGTCGTTCCCTATGCATTTCATCACCTGACTTCCTCAGGACCACTGCTATTTTGTGATCCAGTAGGTGAGATGCAATTTCCCAATGAATGGGCCTGGGGCGGAGTCTTTTCTCCTGGAAAGCGAACCATCCTGTTAACCGCGTCCTACGCGTTTCGGCACCCGACTTCCTCAGGGGCCGCTGCTATTTTGAGATCTAGTTAATGAGATGCAGATTCCTAATGGATGGGCCTGGGGCGGAGTCTTTTCTCCTGGAAAGCCGCCCATCCTGTTACCATTTCCTATGCATTTTGTCACTTGACTTTCTCAGGGGGCACTGTTATTTTGAGATCTAGTGAGTGAGATGCAATTTCCTAATGGATGGGCCTGGGGTGGAGCCTTGTCTCCCGGAGACTAACATAAGATATATATATATATACTGTATAAATTGTTATTTTGCCTCTTTTGTAGTTTTGAAGGGGTGATGACGAAAAAGACCTTCTGTCTGTATTTTTTTTCTCAGGAATTTGTTGCACTTCCCAGATAAAGAAACAATAAAAACGCTTCTCTGCGCAAAAAACAAATGAAATCCAAGCATTGTGTAAACTGTGAAGTGCGCAAAAAAAAGCTGAGAAGTAAAACGGCGATGAATCTTTATAAATAGCGGAGCTGTGAACTCATCGCTCCCGGGCATACAGAGACATGGAAACATTGGGACAACTTTCCTTTCCAGATATTCCACTAAGATTTCCCAATAAATTCCGGGGCCAAATGTTTGCAGAGATTAAATGGGAACTTTTATGTAACATAGAATTTCTTTATTTTACTTCCCAGGAGACATTGATGGAAACTCAGCCTTCTGATCTGCAGATGAGTTAAACAATGTTACTTTGTATCTCTCTATCTCCCATCTGATCAATATTTATTTGTAACTAGTCTACCCTCTATCTCTCTATGTTTCATTGTA
>BLSH010351828.1:125642-136660 GCA_018402905.1 Glandirana rugosa | reverse complement strand
GCACAGGATCAGCAGACTGAACAACAGGCACAGGATCGGCGGGCACCGGGTCATCAGGCACAGGATCAGTGGGCACTGGGTCATCAGGCACAGGATCAGTGGGCACAGGGTCATCAGGCACAGGATCAGTGGGCACAGGGTCATCAGGCACAGGATTAGCGGGCACAGGGTCATCAGGCACAGGATCAGTGGGCACAGGGTCATCAGGCACAGGATCAGCAGGCACCAGGTTATCAGGCATGGGATTAGTGGGCACCGGGACATCAGGCACAGGATCAGTGGGCACCGGATCATCGGGCACTGGATCAGTGGGCACTGGGTCATCAGGCACTGGATCAGTGGGCACCGGGTCATCAGGCACAGGATCAGTGGGCACCGGGTCATCAGGCACTGGATCAGCAGGCACCGGGTCATCAGGCACAGGATCAGTGGGCACCGGGTCATCAGGCGCTGGATCAGCAGGCACCGGGTCATCAGGCACACGATCAGTGGGCACCGGGTCATCAGGCACAGGATCAGCAGGTTGAGCAGAGGGTTCAGGAGGCTGGACAGCATGTTCAGGTCTGTCAGAAGCAGGCCAAACTCTATTGGCAACCGTGGAGGCTGGCTTGAGTAGATTGGCTGGAGTGGAGGCATACTGGAATAGATCGGCTCATGTAGAAGTAGACTGGAACAGATTGGCTGGTGTAGGAGCAGACTGGAACAGATCGGCTGGTGTAGGAGCTGACTGGAACAGATTGGCTGGTGTAGGAGCAAACTGGAACAGATCAGCTGGTGTAGGAGCAGACTGGAACAGATCAGCTGGTGTAGAAGCAGACTGGAACAGATCAGCTGGTGTAGGAGCAGACTGGAACTGATTGGCTGGTGTAGGAGCAGACTGGAACAGATCGGCTGGTGTAGGAGCTGACTGGAACAGATTGGCTGGTGTAGGAGCAGACTGGAACAGATCGGCTGGTGTAGGAGAAGGCTGGAACAGATCAGCTGGTGTAGGAGCAGGCTGGAACAGATCGGCTGGTGTAGGAGCAGACTGGAACAGATCGGCTGGTGTAGGAGCAGACTGGAACAGATCAGCTGTTGTAGGAGCAGACTGGAACAGATCGGCTGGTGTAGGAGCAGACTGGAACAGATCGGCTGGTGTAGGAGCAGACTGGAACAGATCGGCTGGTGTAGGAGCAGACTGGAACAGATCGGCTGGTGTAGCAGACTGGAACAGATAGGCTGGTGTAGGAGCAGACTGGAACAGATCGGCAGGTTTAGAAGCAGACTGGAAAAGATTGACTGTTGTGGAGACAGACTGGAACAGATCGGCAGGTGTAGAGACGGGCTTGAGCAGGTTGGCTGGTGTGGAGGCAGACTGGGATGGATCGGCTGGTGTAGAGGCAGGACTGGATATTGGTTGAATTGTGAGGGTTGGGAAAAACTTCAGTTTCTTCTTAAGTTTAACCACTGAAGCTCTGTAAGTGACTGCAGGGCTGTAAGTAGGGGGCGCAGCTGATGGAAAAGTATGGTTGGAGTATGGTAAAAAAAGGGGGAGCAGTCGCTAAGGGGGATCTTTGTGGAATTGTTGCAGGCAGCGGAGAAGAGGTAGGTGGGTTAAAGGCAGGGTAGGTGCAGCAGGTGGAAACAGGGTACTGATATTTGGTTGGTAGCAGAGTATATTGGGCTGTGACTGTGGTTGCTGTAGTTGAAGGAGAGAGAGACCTCTGAACAAACTGGTGGCTACTGGATGGATGCATGTCAACAGATACTGAGGAGGACAGATCCGACCAAGCTTGGAGTAAAGGCTGAACACATGTCAATTTACACTCTCCTTGTCTAACTAAAGAGTTTACTGCATTGAAACAATCTAACAGAGCTTTTTGTGAATACACAGAGTAATATTCCAAAAAATAGCTTTTATCATCTTCTAAGAGCCAGACAAGAGACACCACCTGAGATACATTAAAGGGCAGTTTATAATCATCACCACCAGTAGGAGTACTTGACAAAGCAAACTCTGCACAAACCTGAATCAAAGGCTGAACTTCTCCAAATGACATACTGCCCTGATCAACTAGGGAATGAGCAAGAGGTATACATTCTAATAGCTGGTCACTGGTCCACTCCTTCAATGTCTGGTGGCAATAGTCATGATCCTCTGTCAGCAGCAGAGAAAAATAAATAACCTCCTCTGGATGCAAGTTATCACAACCAGCAAAACCAAGATTGCTTTTCTGTGCAGCCACTTCTGGTGAGGAATGGCCTTGATATTATGTCAGAACCGATGTGACCAGAAATGTGTGGACTGCAACAGACCGCACGAAATGCAGGTAATGTAAACAATAATGTTTATTCAACAGATAAGTAAATAACCAATACAACGCACCTCCAATGCAGTGAATAGTGTAGTGTTACCCAACCAGTGAACAACAACCAGTGAACACAAACCAAAGACAGACTAAATACAATATTTACAGAGCATGGATATCCAAATCATAATCATACCAGAGCCAAGGTCATACATGGGAGTTCAAGCAGAAGGGAGCTGGGAACAAGGCAGGACAGGAAAAGGGGAACAGAAGATGGGCTGGGCAGGTAAGAAGAGATCAGCCTGCAGGATCAGGGTCAGCGTCCAGGAATGTGAGACGGGCTTCAGGAACACAGAATCACAGGTCAGGGGCACAAGATAATATCAAAGCAAATTAAAACAGCATTCCACAGGTTTAAATACACTTCCTGCAATTAGTCTCAGGTGATGCCTGATTGCAGGGGATGAGGTCAGGTCCTTACTGCTGAAAGACACCCTCTGGTGGACACCGGAACTGCAGCCTATAGGTCTGGGAGAAAACAGTGACACCAGCAGGTGAAAACATTTCCTGACAGCTACATCGGCTCTTAGCCATTTTAGGTGTCGCAAACTTTGCATATGTTTATTGGGGGAACACAGCAGGGAAGGGGAAGGGGGGAGAAGGGACAGGGAAGGATGGAGGGATGGGAAATATTGCTGAATCAATGATAGTCGGCTTAGTGCGGGCCCGGGATACCATAGTGAGAAACATACCCCATCAAATGAGAACAATTATAAAAATACAAAATGTAACAGAACCAAAGAACACAAAACAAGTAAGACAGTTGCTGGTTACTCTATGGTGAAGGAAAAGAGTCATAGTTACCACTCCAGGACTAAATGCACACAGGTCTGAAGTCCATATCCATGGTTATAGCATGGATTTACACAGAACCTGCAGGATCACAAAAAAATAGTAGAGGTAAGGACAATAGAAAACTTGGAGTCAACCGAGAGCAGCACTGTCCTCCTGGAGGTCAAAGCGGACCCATTTATGGGGAAGCATTTGGCGATTGCCTTGTTTGTTTGAGGACATGGCTGATTTTCTTGGAGGTAGGGGCACCTGGGATGGAGAGTGAGGCTCCTGTTCCATCTCTGATGTCTGCAGATTGTTGAGGAAAGTCTCGTCTTCCGCAGGGGAGTGGAACATCAGGCGATCTCCTGTGGCAGTCTGTACATTCAATATGGCAGGGTAGGCCAGGCTAAATTTTACCCATTGGTTATGAAGAGCGGAGCAGATTGCTGAGAAAGCTTTGCGCTTACGCATTACTTCAATAGAATAATCAGCAAAAATAAATTTGGGACAGTACTCCAACGTGAGGTTACAGGCCTTTCTGAAGGTTTGCAGGGTGGCCTGTTTGTCAGTATAGTTAAGGTGTTTTACTATCACTGGCCTAGGCCAAGAACGGGCCTCTGATGGCTAACCAATGCGATGGGCTCTCTCCACTATGCACGGCGTGTGGAGGCCCAGTTGCTCTGGGATGATGGTAGTGAACAGTTTTAGCAACCCAGAGGTCGTGACCGATTCAGGTACTCCGATTATTTGGAGATTGTTACTCCTGGTTCTATTTTCCAGGTCATTGACCTTTTCCTGCAGTTCCTTTTGAGTGGTTGTGAGTCTGGCTACCACTGAGTGCTGTGGAGTCATCCTCCACCGAAGATATGTGCTCCTCAGCGTGTTCCAATGTAGCGGCCTGTGTTTGCAGCTCTCTATGGAGCTGTTCCAACTGCCCTGTTGACCGCCTCTGTGATCATTGGTGTGAGAAGGGCAACTACTGCCTGAGCATTACCTGCTGGGGAAGCGAGGTCTAGCTGTGCCAGCCCGAGCAGATCCAGAGTGCCTGTGGGCTGTGGGGAGGCCGTGCTCGGGCTCTCTTCGCATGGCTGTGCTGTTGTCCTGGGGCACCATGATGGCTGCGGCACGTGGTCCTTCTCCCTCCGGGGGAGCGGTGTGCGAGCCGCCAATCGCTCCAGGTATTGGTCCATCCAGCTCCCCTAGTTGTGGGTAGGAGCATGGGGGGGTCATCTCAGCTGCTGGCTGTCTTTTTCACCGGTATTTGGAGGAGTGTAGCGGGAGCTAGGTCTTCTAGCTCCTCTCCATAAGGTGCCAGAACCGGAAGTCAGAGCAAGATGTTTTGATCCCAAGATGTTTCGCCAAACATTGACTTCCTCAGGGTTATCACAGACCATCATTTGTCATAAAGCTCTAATAAAGACAAAATCCAAAATAAAAAACTGTTCACAATTTAATTTTTGAAAAATACAACATTAATATTCATAAATTAATTGCTGACTCTATCCAAGACCTTTCAAGAACTTATCCATAGGACCACCAGAGAGAGCCTCCGAGTGAATACACACTTGTCTTGGGAGAGAAGCTCTGGGTGACCACAGAAGACACAAGCAGACCAGGCTATGGAGTATATAAAAAGGTGTATATATATATATATAGCCATAAAGGAACATATTTGGACAGTCAAATCATCATGTCCAATATAGGGCTACCTAGTCTCAGTTTATACTTACTAGTGTGATAGATATGCTTAACAAACATAAGACAGGGGCGCCAAAACCTGAAGTAGTAGTCATAGACTTAATCTTTACAATAAAAGGCCACTGCAAAGACAAACAAACAAAAAATTTGAACTAGTATGGTATATCATAGGGGTCTAAGGATGTCTAATAAACCCAACAAACAGAAAATAAATTATATTATAATATATTGTCCATTGCTGATGAGTCAGCAGTGAAAAAGGTTAAAAATCATGTCAACCAACACACAGCAGCAAATGGTCAGCCGGATAAAAACAGAGCCGGCCAATATTTGAAAGGTGTGATCAAAAAGTCATTGGGATGAATATAGGAATGATGAAACAAACAAAGAGACTCCCCATGGGTACATACAGTTATTTTTATCAGAAATCTAGATGTTAACAAAAATAAAGTGTACTCAGAAAGATGGTGACATGCATAGCAGAGCAAAAGGAGTGGAGTAGATTACCTCAAGCCAGATCCATCCTTTCAGTGGTCGCTACTGTGCTCCAGCAGCTGTCCTGCCGGAGATGCCAGCCTCTTATGTCCCCTTGGACTCTTGGATGTACTCTTAGAGCAAACAGTACTAAAAATTCTTTCTCCTCTTTGTCAATAATCCCTTCCTTATGCCCTCTCACAATGAGTCATTCCAATTGTCTTTCATAGGTGTATGTGGGGTCTCGCCTTAAAACCTCATATGTTTCAGTGTCTGACAAAAGATTGTTCATATCTTTTAGATAATCCTCCCTGTTTAACACAGGTGGCTTGGGAGCAAGCACGCACAAGTGCTCCCAGCTTGTTAGGGGGGCACTCAACAAGGGGGAGGGGCCAGGAGCACCAGGAGGGGATCCGAGAAGAGGAGGATCGGGTCTGCCCTGTGCAAAATCATTGCACAGAGCATGTAAGTATAACATGGTGTTGTTTAAAAAAAAATGTGATCCTTTACAAGTGCTTTAAATTGTCAGTCTTAGCATCTCCAGTGTATAGTTCAGCAGCCAACAGACTAAAATGATACACCAGAGATATAATAGGGTTTACACTGTGATAGTTTTGTTAGAAAGGCAAAATTACTGACTTTCTAGTTAGAACATTCAGAGATTCTGCCTAACGATTTTCAAAAATCATTTTAATGAAATGAAAAATGTTGCATAGATCGAGAGTTCTGACATTCACTGCCTCCTTTAGCCTCAAATTAGCGTGGGTACCCGAACCCCAGACCGGGCCAGATGGCAGGATGTAGCTCCTTAACCACCCGAGCACAGGAAGACCTTTCCACCCAGCTCAGCCAGACCATCCCGGCGATGTTTCTCTCCCAGCAAGAAGCACAGGCAGCATCGCAGGCCACATCGCAAGCCACGGACTGGAGTGGGACACAACATACGACCGCAACAGAGTCCCCAGGCGCTTCTAATACTGCAGGAACACTCCCCCCGCACCAGCCTCCATTCCTTAGCCTAGCGGACCTGCAGCTTGTTGCAGTGGACATCAAAAATACCCTGTCTGCTGCAATATCTGACTTTAAGACAGATCTCCGGGCTGTGGCATCCTGATTAGAGCACGTGGAAGCGGCGGCCATGACACAAGGCTCCGCCATCCAACAGCTACAGCAATCCTCCAGTGTCCATACTCAACACCTAATAGACATGCACCGCCGAATGGAGGATCTGGATAGCCGGGGCAGGAGAAATACTTTATGGGTCAGAGGTATACCTGAGACAGTGGAGGGGCCACGACTACAAGCTGCAGTATGGGTTATTTTTAATACGGTTCTAGGCAGACCTCCAGATGCACCAATTGAAATGGATCAGTGCCACAGAGCTCTTCGCCCTAGAGGACAGGATAATGATACCCCTAGAGACACAGTTTGCTGTGTGGTGAAGTTCCAACAAAAAGAAGATACGAAGGGGTGCGCATTCAGTTGTTTCAGGACCTATCCACCATTACACTGCAGCATAGAAGAGATTTACGCCCTCTTCTGCAAGTACTTTGAGACAGACGTATTATATATTGATGGAAGTTCCCGTTCTGTCTACAGATGACTGTGGGCAACCGTACCGCATCACTTCATACCCCCGCAGACCTGCAATCTTTCTGCGATACTCTTGCAATCCCGGTGGTTCCTGTCCCCGACTGGTATAGCGCCTTTCTTCAACCAGATCCGTGGATCCCTACGCAACACGAGGAGTCACCACACTTCCAAAGACACTTCATCCAACTCACCCTGCAGAAGGCATGGAGACATTGAAACAGAAGAGAGCCCAAGAGTCTCCCCTTCCTCGGTGCGACCCAAGACAGAGCACCAAACCTAAAATCACCCGTGCAAGCCAGAAACCAGTGTAAAACTTTTCAGAAACACATGGAGGCATCAGGATGCTAAGCCACACAAGTGATAATTCTGAATCCAGGGCTACCTGCTGAAATTGCCTGGGTGAGACTAGATAAGGTACACTTAATTTGGAAGATGGGTGAGCGGGGGAAAGAGGTAATATGAACAGAGGGTTAATATTCCTCTTTATTATGTTTTCTAGCCAGGAGAGGGACCTGCGTGGGGACCCCCATCTTTAACATAAAGGGAATCTGAAATTAGGCGTACATACAAGCACTAAGACTAATAGTGCTCTATTTTCCAGTAGCAACATGAAAAACACCACTGGGACTAAACATGAAATCCAATTTCATGTTTGGTATTTCACTATCAGGATTAAGCCAGGTAGGCTATGAACAATCAATGAAATTTAGCTTCATTATATCTCTCACCGCTGCCGACTAGAATACCCAGGCGATTATTGAGCTCCCCTTTATGTAGACAAACTTTCCCCCTACGCCTGAGCCCATGCTTACCCATTCGCTGGCGACAACAAAAATCTTTAAAGTGACAACAGTAGCTCTACCTATATTTGCTGGTAACTTATCACTAACTTCGAACAATAGAGGCATGGCTGCTGTCTTGGTTTCTCCCTCTGCAATAGCTTACCATCTTTTTTTTCATTAAGTGTGAATTGTTCTTTGGTTTTTTGTTTTTTTTTTTATTTATTTTGACTTTTGGTTATTACCTTAAACCTCCAGCTCAAGGGATGGTAAAATGTTTGAAAAATCAAGGGCAGTTTGGAGATATTCTTAGATGCATATGGTTATGCCAGTCCACGGACCTGTTACTTCTTAGACATAAGCAAGAATGCTTAGTTAGAGTCCCTTACTCTGGTAGGAGCATTTGCCCTACAGAGGAAGGGAATGGTCAAGGATTAAGACCGCTGTTTGTGTTTGTTCTTACTTGGTAAAGCTTTAATACTTCTAGAGGGTGCTAGTGGTTAAAATGTTTTAAGAGTAACAGAAGGGCTAAGATAGCATTCCCGGTCCATTGAAGCCGGAGTCTTACCCATCCTATGGGGAGTCTGCTTAGAGGCTAGTGGATGTCTATCGCGTCTTACTCAGTCCCTTTTGGCCTAGACCTATTTCTCACCCCAAGGAGGCAGGCCTCATCTTGGACTGTGCCGGCTTTCCCCTAAATGGAGAAAACACAGACTCTCCCCCTAATAGGAGGACGCTAGTTCACCCGGTGACGTAAATGGGTGACCTGCCCCCTCTGACATCACGACGTCAGAAAGGGCAGGTTCACTCAGTTAAGTCACTGGATGGCCCCGCCCCTTCTTATAAAAGTACTGTCATCGTGAAGACCGCCTATTCTGCAAGACGAGCAGGGGCCGGACTGCAGCAGCGGAGAGAGTGGCGGCGGTGAAAGAAGATAAAGATGAAGATTGAAGATTGAAGATGAAGAGAGGAAGCAAGAAGACTAAAAGAAGAAGCAGAAGACCTGAAGAGGGCCAGGAGAAGATGGAGGAAGAAATAAGAAAGCTATTTTACAAAATAAAGGACTTGCAATAAGCTGCCTCTTATTTTTTTACACTGCACTCCTTTTTTGGTGAATGGGTAAGGGTACAATGTACCCCAAACCTATTCGCATAGGGGGGTTGGGATCTGGGGGCCCTCTTATTAAAGGGGGCTTCCAGATTCTGATAAGCCCCCTGCCCGCAGACACCCATAACCACAGGCCAGGGTTGTGGGGATGAGGCCCTTCTCCCCATCAACATGGGGACAAGGTGCTTTGGGGGCAACCTCAAAGCATCCTCCCCATGTTGAGGGCATGTGGCCTGGTATGGTTCGGAGGGGGGGCTCTCGCTCGTCTCCAACCACTCCTGCCACGTCAGGGCTGAGTGCTCGGACAAGGGTCTGGTTTGGATTTTGGAGGGACCCTACACCCTTTTTTTTTTAAGTTCTCCTTAAATTCCATACCAGACCTGAAGGGCCTGGTTTGGATTTTGGAGGGAACCGCACGTCATTTTTTAAAAAATTTTGGCACAGGGTTTCCCTTAAATTCCCTGAAGGGCCTGGTTTTGATTTTGGGGGAACTGCACATGATTTTTTTTTCTAATTTTGGTGCGGGGTTCCCCTTAAATTCCAAACCAGACCTGAAGGGCCTGGTTTGGATTTTGGGGGGAACCGCACGTCATTTTTTTAAAATTTTGGGCGCGGGCCCTGCTGTTGTAAATTCGTTAAAAAATTGTGATAAAATCCCCCAGTCAAACAGGTGGCGAAAAATTGGGCCTTGGGTGCTGGCGGTGCCAGAACACTGTAACCCATTGCAGTTACTCTTGTTGGATGCAAGAACGGCACCCTAGAGAATAAAATGGCGATCGTAGTAATAATATTTGTCACAGGGTATTTGCCCAGCGGTCTTTCAAGCACAATTTTTTTGGAAAAAAATAGCTTTATTAAAAAATAAGACAACAGTAAAGTTAGCCCATACATGACACGGTTGAAAATTGCGCACACTTGCGGAATGGCGACAAACTCCGGTACTTAAAAATTTCCATAGGCGACGCTTTAAAATTTTTTTAACGGTTACCAGGATAGAGGTGCAGAGGAGGTCTTTTGCTAGAATTACTGCTCACATACTGGCGATCGCAGCGATACCTCACATGTGTGGTTTGAACAGCGTTTTCATATGCGGGTGTTACATACGTACATACGTAAGTGTTTTCTTTGCTGCGCGAGCTCGTGGTTACGGTGACGCTTTAAATTTTTTTTTACATTTTTTTTTATTTTATTTATTTATTTTTTTGAACACTATTTGTTTTTCCTTGTTCATATTTTTTATTAAAAGAGTAGAACATACAATAAAATTAACGGGGTTACAATAGCATGGGCCCGGAGGACCCCAAATATCAGAGGGCAGCATTTGAGCATATAGACATTGCAAACAGTCGGGTGTTTCATATCATAAGAGGTTTTGACATATAAGGAGGTGTCAACTATGGCAGAGGTGGGTGTCAAGGGAGGTTGTCACTCCCAAGTGAACACTGAGGTGGTGAGCAACTCCATATGTCAGAGAAACCCCGAAGGTCTACGTTAGGCTGCTTTATTCAAAATAGATCAAAAAAAAAAATTTTTTAGAGAAGAGAGCTGTATAGGAAGAAAGGATAGGCGAGTGAGGAAAAGGAAAGGAGGGGGGTATCAGAAGGGAGAGAGAGGGGGGTCCGTCAGACGGAGATCGCTGCGCATTTATTGCAGTGAGAATTTAAAGGTTTTAGGCAATATTTGTTTATGGAAGGAAGAGGTTAGAGTCTAGATCCTGCGACAGAAAATGCTTGATCCATGGTTGCCATTGTTTCTCGAATCTAGCCATAGAATTGAGAATGGTTGCTTCAGTTTTAGCATGGATCATAGCATTTGTTATTCTGTGTTTAGTTTCAAGGATTGGGAGGGAGGGAGATTTCCAGGCTTTGGCAATAGTCTGTTTTGCTGCCGTGGTTACTTGTAATAAGAGTTTAAATTGGTTGCGGGTGATGTCCGGGGGCCTAGCAAAATTTGAGAATAATGTTCATTGGTGCCGTCGTTTTGTCTGATAACGGTTTCGGACCTTTAGAGGGAGGGAGGGTTAGGAACTTTGATTTGTGTCTTATTGTTTACGATACTAGGTACGATTTTGACTTCGTTGGTAAGAGTTAAGATACCGATCTAAGCTCTTTGTTACCGTTGGTACCTAGTTCGTAAAAGACAGCGTCCTAGATCTGAGATTGGAGAAGGAAGGTATTTGTTTATAACGGATTTTGGAAATTTAAGAGTGACGTTATTTACGCGTCGCTAGAGGCAGACTGCCTGG
>BLSH010351828.1:72608-94939 GCA_018402905.1 Glandirana rugosa | reverse complement strand
CATGCATATGTACTCAGTACTTGGTTTGGGCCCCTTTTGCAGCAATTACTGCCTTAATGCGGCGTGGCATGGAAGCTATCAGCCTGTGGCACTGTTGAGGTGTTATGGAAGACCAGGATGCTTCAATAGCGGCCTTCAGCTCTTCTGCATTGTTGGGTCTCATGTCTCATCTTTCTCTTGGCAATGCCCCATAGATTCTCTATGGGGTTCAGGTCAGGCGAGTTTGCTGGGCAATCAAGCACAGTAATCCCACGGTCATTGAACCAGGTTTTGGTGCTTTTGGCAGTTTGGGCAGGTGCCAAGTCCTGCTGGAAAATGAAGTCAGCATCCCCATAGAGCTCATCTGTGGAAGGAAGCATGAAGTGCTCCAAAATCTCCTGGTAGACGGCTGCGTTGACCCTGGACTTAATGAAGCACAGTGGACCAACACCAGTAGATGACATGGCTCCCCAAATCAACACAGACTGTGGAAACTCCACACTGGACTTCAAGCATCTTGCAGTGTGTGCCTCTCCATTTTTCCTCCATACTCTGGGTCCTTGGTTTCCAAATGAGATGCAAAATTTGCTCTCATCAGAAAAGATGACTTTGGACCACTGAGTTACAGGCCAGGTCTGTTTTTCTTTAGCCCAGGTAAGACGCTTCTGACTTTGTTCTTCAGGAGCGGTTTGACAAGAGCAATACGACATTTGTGAAAGTCCCCAACACCTTTGAATGGCCTTTTCCTGACAATCCTCTCCAGGCTGCAGACATCCCTGCTGCTTGTGCACCTTTTCCTTACACACTTTTCCCTTCCACATAACTTTCTATTAATGTGCTTTGATACAGCACTTTGGGAACATCCAACTTATTTTGCAATTACCTTTTGTGGCTTTCCCTCCTTATGGAGGGTGTCAATTATGGTTTTCTGCACAACTGTCAGGTCAGCAGTCTTTCCCATGATTGTGATTCCTACTGAACCAGACTGAGAGACCATTTAAAGACTCAGGTACCCTTTGCAGGTGTTATAGCTTAATTAGATGATTAGAGTGGGACACTTTGAGCCTAGAATATTGCACCTTTTCACAATATTCTCATTTTCTGAGATTGTGGATTTGGGGTTTTCATGAGCTGTAAGCCCTAATCATCACAATTATGACAAATTACGGCTTGAATCTTGCTTTGCATGTAATGATTCTATCTCATATATTAGTTTCACCTTTTAAGTTGCATTACTGAAATAAATGAACTTTTGCACGATATTCTAATTTTTCGAGTATCACCTGTATATATGTTATAACAAAGGCACAGGGGAACTTATTGTGCTAATACAGAGGGAATAGGAGCATTTTATACAAGTGACTTAACAACCACTTTAAGGTAAAAGGCCTTTAGAACCACTTTGAAGTAAAAAAAAAAAAACAGTGATGCTAGCAGCAACAGCCTTGCAATCAATAAAAAAGCTTAGACAGTAATTTGGTGATAATTTGAAGGCTATCTAATGTCTGCTGAATAACCTAGAAGACCTCACATTTGTGTGCTTGGCTCATAGAAAGTTAATTGTCTTCTAAATGTTGAGATTCAGTTCAAGGCTTTGTTTACCGAGCTGAAAAAAAGACTACCAAGACC
Source organism: Glandirana rugosa (assembly GCA_018402905.1). NCBI lineage: Eukaryota > Metazoa > Chordata > Amphibia > Anura > Ranidae > Glandirana > Glandirana rugosa. The sequence continues at coordinate 93,331 of BLSH010351828.1, read as the reverse complement.
TAGACGGCCTGAGGCATGAAACTTGATTTTTTTTTTCTCAAAACATGAAGATTGAGTTTCAGTTTGCAGGATTAGGAAGATGTCCTTTTTTCAGAGGGTTACTCCTTGGAAAAAAAGGCAAAGGAAAAGCAGCTGGGAGGGATTAGTGTGAACCAGCGTCTGCACATTCAAACTGATTCAGTACATACAGTATTAAGACATAGCATCCTAGGCTTTCTGGAGAACACTCAATTCAAATAACATTTAACTTTTTAACATTTGGGAAAGATATCAATTAAAAAAGGACAATTTTTTTTTTTATTCTAATAATACATTTAAGAATTGTGAACAATTGCACTTGCATGGAAAACAATTCTGTGTAATTAATTTTTCTTTCAACACTAAACTGAGGTCCTAAACCTGCATATTTTAGCTCCACTAAATGACTTAAGGTGAAAACTTATGTCATGAGAGAACTATGGATCAGTAATTGCTTACTGCTGTACAATAATCGTTGCCTGGCTGGTATAATAACCCACTTGTTGCAATACTTTCTGATTTGCTGACCCAGAAAAAAATACTCAAATTAAAAAACAAAAAGAAAAAAGAAAAGTCATAAGTTCTTATCTGTGCACTCATCCTAGATCAGAGAATCTGTGTATTGGGTTATCAAGGCAGCCAGGCAACTAGCACCATACATACCTGTCTAATGTAAGTTTTCAGAACAAAATCCGGAGACGCCCTAATGATCAAACCCACTTTAAATTATGCCCACAAAACCACATCCCCACTTGTAGTCATATACACAAAATCACACCTCGATTTTTAACATGCTTTAAAACAATTGGTCACAGACTTTTGGAATAAGAGGCAGACATTCAACATATAATAACAAAATATCTTGGGCACCATGCGGGGAAGGTAAATGGTGCGGCGCTATGCATGCCATGGTGAATTGTAAGTATGGCCAAATTGTGTTAGCAGTGGGTGGGACTTATGGGTTGTAAAAGATAAAAAAAATCCTGTGCTGCTATGGGTCAAGAAAAGGGCCAGGTCAGGAGCAAGTAAATCACAGACCATAGACGATTAAATACAGCTGCAGTATATTTAAAATAGATTACACCTTGGGCATTGCCTTGGAGGTTATGCCTGGTTTCCCCATGACACACTCCCCACAGCCAGTGTCTGACTTAAAGTGGTTGTATACTCTCCTATCTTTTTCAGCCAAGGAAGCTGACATCTTAGCCTCTGTTTAATCTGCAACTGCCATGATGCTGCACATGTGATCCATTATGACACCACCTATTGGATGGTTTGCTAGTTTGGTTGAGAGCACCATCAAGGAGACAGCTAGCATTTCCGGCATGCCTGAAATATTAACTCTTCTTTGACACTATCAAATCGATGGGTAGACAACCGCTTTAATTGCCCTCCCTTGTCTTTTTAATCACCACCCTTATCATCTCTCAGAGTTGGGCAGTGTAAAGGAAACATTGCAAGAAGCATGTTGTAACTCAACTCACACTGTGCAAGTGTCAATCCAAAATGGCACTGCTAGACCAGCCAGTACGTACGTGGCACTGTGGTTTGGCACACAATTGCAGTGTGGTCCATCCATACTATTTTGGATTAATGCTTGCTCAGTGTGATGAGTTGGAGCCTGTGCACTGTAATAGTAACACTATAGCGCCCTTTTCCCGGTGATGATGCCAAGGATGCCTGTTTTCCTGGGGGCAGACTCCCACAACAGGGACTGTACCTGGGAAATGGTGATGAATGGTAACCTTACACTAATGACTCTTTAAATTTAAGAATTGAATGAGAAATGTACATTTCATATAATATATTGAATGCTTTGTCCATATAACCAGTGGTGGCTGTTTTGGCAAGAAAAGTAATGTATGTGGTTGACACTGGCATTGCACGGTTTGAAATGATTCTTTTTTCTTTTTTTTTTTTTTTGGTTTTACAAAATGTGCCAGGATGCAGAATACAAAACATTGCAAGTAGCTCTGTGTCATCAATCTAAAGGTGCATGTAAACCCTAACAATGAACTTCTCTTATTTGCTTTATTTTGTTCTGGTAAACATACCATTAAAGTATATAATCTGTTTTAGAAGAGCAAAAAATACCTGTGGATGAGAGAATGGACAGGCTTGGGTAGTTTAGCAAAAGACTAGAGGGCAGAGCTGATACCATTCAGTCCACAAAACATTGTGTGTTGTCGGTCCACAATAGAATATATTAATTGAGTGCATTTCTGGAAGATCAACAGGTATTTTTTTTTTCATTTTGTGCTGATATACATTTTAACTGTAGAGTCCCTGCCTTAAAGAGATAGTTCACCTTTGCCACAAAACTGCCTATGCAGATAAGGGGCATCTGCAGATAAAAACAAACTGTGCAGCTCTGACTAAAGTTGAATACAGGCCATGCTATAGGTGTAGGCCATTTACATATCTTATGAAGCCTGACTGGATTACTCCCAGGACATTGCTAAGTACTCCCAAGATGTTGCTAAGTGAGGCCTAGTCATAACTGCCCACATCCGCCATCACAGGAGTGAGCTCTCAAATGCTGAGCTCAGAGCTACTGCATCAGTGGAGAGGAAGGGCATGTGAGGGGGTTTGAATCAGAGAAAAAGCTCACGCCTGTGATGGTGGAGGTGAGCACTGATGACTAGGCCTCACTTAACAATGCCCTGGGAGTATTCCAGATAGGCTTCATAAGGTGTGTAAATGACCTACACCTATAGCAAGAGTATTATTCATCTTTAGTCAGAGTGGCACAGTTTGTTTTAATCTACAGACATCCCTTAACTGCATAGGCAGTTTTTTTGTAAAGGTGAACTATCCTTTTAAGCAGTGTAAAGATGAAATCCAATTCATACATGCAGTAGTTTCCATATCTACTGATACATGATTTACTTTGTAAAAAGGTATACAGTGCCCAAAATATAGAAGTATATGTACGGACCCCTGGAAATAGGTGGGACTTTAGATGTACATTCTAGGGTACATTAGACACCAACTCATAAGATGTACAGTATTAAAAATTACAATTTTATTCAGTATCACAAGGGTTAAAAAACATATATTATATACAAATATATATATATATATATATAGTGATGTTAGGCGAGGTAAAGTAGTAGATGGACGCTATGTGACGCCTCACATGCATTCATTTGGAGTGGACTAAGGTGGAATCCGGTCCAGGTTTTACCAGACACCTTGGCAGGGTTGGTTCAGGACCGGATTTGTGGTCCATTGGAGTCCACCAGCAGGTGGGTTAAACGGCCAGGTATAGAGGAAGGATTTGCTCTGGCCTGGGACTCAGGGAACCATCAGCCTGAGATAGAGCTAACACATAGAAGTGTGTTTATGGACTAAAGATAAAAAGGTTTGCACTGTGTATGTTTTGTGGGTGTCTGGGAGAAGCCCTGAACCACTCAGATAGGATAAGTTTAAATGCTAGTTAGTGCCTGTATGGAAAGGATTTCTTTTCTGTTTTGTTTATTTGTTTTCAACTTTCAATATTTTAAATAAACCTGGCAACAAGACAGATTTTAAGAAACCCACCATGTGAACTACCTTTTTCCCAGGGAAGGTGATCCCCATTGAACTAATCCCTCACACATGGTGGAAGATGCGGGCATCTTCCTGAGCAGGTGGAAGATGGAGGATGTGTTGAAAGCCCTGGGGCAGGTCCCTGCGGCCCAACAAGAGAATAATTACCTGCAGCAGGAAACTAATCGCCAAGTCACAAAGGCCATTGTAGAGCAGCAGGAAGCGAACCATCAGGCCATCGCAGCACAGCAGGAAGTGAACCGTCAGGCCGTGGCGGCCCATCTGGAGGTGAATCGCCAGTTTGCAGAGGCTCTGGTGGAGTTAAAAAAGGGGTCTGCAGGTCCGTTACCTGTGGAACAGAAAATGGTGCGTGCCAGCTATTTCCTGCAAAAGATGACACCTGCAGATGATGTGGAAGCGTACCTAGCGACTTTTGAAAGAGTCGCTGTTTGAGAAGGATGGCACAAAGACCAATGGGCAGGACTGCTAGCACCTTTTCTGACAGGAGAACCCCAAAAAGCCTATTATGACCTAGAATCAGAGGAGGCCCAGGATTATGAGACATTGAAAGCCAAGATGCTTACACACAATGGTGTCACCATTTCAGTCTGAGCTCAGCGGGTGCCGCGCTGATCATACAATACTGACAAGCTACCCCGCTCCCAAATGTTTGATCTGATACACCTCAACAAGAGAATGGCTGCAGCCAGAGACCTTGGACCATTATTTATGGGTGCTCCCTGCCACTTTGAGGAAGTGGGTCAGCAATGGGGACCCTAAGACTGCAAACCAGCTGGTTGACTTGGTGTAGAGATATACAGCAGCTGAGGACTTATTGAACCCATTCATACCCCACTCCACAGATAATGAGACTATGGGCTCAGGACCTGGAGACTGGCCAAATAGGTCAGGAAGGTGTCTGAGGCCATTTAGAGGACTGGGTACAGAACATATAAAATGTTATCGCTGCCATGCGATGGGTCATATTGCTGCTAACTGTTCCCTAAATGACAAACCAATGCAAAGGTATAATGTTTACTTGAAAAAATGCACAGGTGACATGTACTGCAACATGTCAGGATCGCAAAGAAAAGCAAAGGTGTGTAATTTCAGTTGATGGAAAGCCAGTCACAGCTCTGCTAGATTCTGGTAGTGTGGTGACCTTAGTAAAAAGTGATTGTGTAAATCCCGCAAAGTTACACCCTAGTACCATTGGGCTTATTTGCAAACATGGTGACACACGTGATTACCAGACTGCTGTGGTTGAGATTGATACCCCTTGGGGCATGGTGACACATTCAGTGGGGGTGGTATCCTCACTGCTGCATGACACCCTAGTGGGGAGAGATTTTGGAGTCTATGGAAAAACAAAAGGAGTCGGGAGGACAGAGCTCAACCTGCTGGGGAAAAATGGGAACTCACACCAGACCTTTTTGATTGCCAGATTGAAAGGAAAGCTGTTGGCGTTTCCAAGGAAGAGGAAGCTCCTTTTCCTTTTTCTGTAATGGCTGGGGAGCAGGAGGAGCTGGAATCCAGCCCCCAGCTGGAGGTTAATGAGCAAGAAGTTATCCCTGACTCTAATAGTGAGAGTGGACATAATGTAGTGCCTGACTTTGAAGTCAGAAAAGATGATTTTTGTACGGAACAACTAAAAGACGCCACACCCAATAGAGCCAGGGAAAACATTAAAATGGTAAATGGGAAACCTGTTGAACCTAATGTAGGGGTGTCTTTTCCCTACATGGCTCTTAAAAATGACTTGCTTGAGAAGACATGGCAGGAAACTAGGAATATTCTAGATATTAAGGGATATACACTGTTCACTCCTATCTGGAAAAATATGTGGAATTGTCAAAACTAGAAAGGTTCAATTTATGGAAGGCAAAAGGTATAAAATATATATGTCAATTGTTCCAGGAAGGAGAGATAAAAACGTTTGCCCAACTCGGAAAAGAATTTGGACTGCCCAACCAGAGATTCTTTCAATATCTTCAGTTGAGGCATGCTATTAGAATAAAGGCAGGCCTTCAGGAATTTAAATAAAATAAACCTAATATATTAACAATACTGAATAAGTGGGATAAAAAGCAGGGTTTAATATCACAGGTATATTACCAGCTACAAGAGCAATATCAGAAAAAAATAGTTTTACCAGCAAGGAGACTATGGGATGAGGAGCTGGGCGGAATTATGGATGAGCAATGGACAAGAGCACTGACAACTCTTTCCAAGGTCTCCGTGTCTCCGGCCCATCGCCTTACTCAATTATTTATGGTTCACAGAGCGTACTACACTCCAAAGAAACTGTATAAATGGAAACGTAGGGATACAGATCAATGCCCTAGATGTAAAAAAGAGAGGGCAGGGCTAATACATATGCTGTGGAGATGTCCCAAGCTTTATCGGGACTGGCATGGAGTAATATCCATAATTAATGATCATCTTGGGACATTTGTAGGAAAGGATCCAGGGATTTGCCTCCTAAACATCCTGGACAATTCCGCGGTGTCGGGAGACAATGCCATCCCAGGAGTCTGTTCCAGGCTCGTAAGCTCATAGCTCAAAAGTGGATTTCACATTACCCACCGACAGTAGAAGAATGGAAAATACAAATGAGTGAGACTATATTGAAAGAGAGGTATACCTTTACACACAGGGGTCAACTGGGAAAATTTGATGGAGGTGAGGACAGAATAAAACAGGACAGAGGGATGGTGGAGGGTTCGGGTTCCTTTTTTTTTTTTTTTTCATACGTGGTTGGGGGTATGTATTGTATGAAATATGTTATGTGTTGTACATTGTAAGAAAAACTAATAAAAAGATGATTTGATTTAAAAAAAAAAAAAAAAAATACTTGTTGTATCAGGTGGTGAAGCAAGGGGAGGAGGAGCTAGAGCAGCTGGTGGTTCCCAAACCCTGTTGCCGGATTGTATTGGATTTAGCCCATGGTCATATGATGGGGGACATCTGGGTATTTAGAAGACCAGGGAGAGAATAACCCAGAGATTATTTTGGCCCAGGTTATATGCAGATGTCAAAGCATATTGTGCCCAGAGTGTCAGTATTCTGCGCCATCGCTCCATTTTCTCAGTCCGCTGGTACCATTAGCAATCATTGAAGTGCCCTTTAAAAGGATTGGCATGGATCTGGTGGGACCAGTAGTAAAGTCTGCACGGGGCCATCAGCATATACTGGTAATACTGGACTATGCCATGCGATATCCTGAAGCCATTCCCTTGTGTAACACCTCAGCTAAAACTATTGTCAACGAGCTTGTCCAGGTATTTAGTCGTGTAGGTACTCGAAAATAAATATTGATGGATCAAGGCACCCCATTTATGTTCCGAGTCACTAAAGAACTGTGTAAGTTGTTTCTAAATCTCCCATATCCGTACCTCTGGCTACCACCCACAAACTGATGGCCTTGTGGAGAGATTTAACAAAACGCTAAAAAGCATATTAAAAAAGGTGGTAGACAAAGATGGGAGAAATTGGGAATTTTTACTGCCATACCTCATGTTTGCCATATGGGAGGTACCTCAGACATCTGGAAGGGAGCGACCACTCCTTATAGAAGCATCACTGAGCATATCTCACTAATGCAAGATAGAATCACTGCTGTCATGCCGCTTGTAGGGGAACATATGGATCAACCCCAGGAGGCCCAGAGAAGGGTTTATAATGGGGGTGCCAAGACCCGGGTCTTCAGCCCTGGTGATAGAGTGCTGGTACTAGTCCCCACCGTTGAGATTAAATTCCTGGCAAAGTGGCAGGGTCCCTTTGAAATCATGGAAAGAATAGGGGAGGTGAACTACAACACTTACCAGCCAGGGAAAAGGAAAACCAAGCAAATATATCATGTTAATCTCTTGAAACTTTGGAAGGACAGAGAGACGTTACTGGAAATGCCAACCCCCCAAAAGGACATGGCCCCCGTGACTCCTGAAGTACCCTTAACTGAAACGTTGTCAGTGGCCCAACAGAAGTACGTTAAAGAATTTGTAAATAAGAATAGAGACTTTTTTTCTCACCCGCCCAGACTGACCACGGTTATACAGCATGACATAATTATGGAACCAAGTGTTTGCGTAAATGTAAAGTCCTATAGAACAGTGATTTCCAACCTTTTTGGCACATGGGACCGGCTGCGTGGAAAAAAATTGTGCTGAGGGGGAACGCGCACGGGAGGATATGCGATTTATCGCAGGCAATTTGTCGGGGCAATGGCTGGTGTTGGCGCTTCAATTATCATGGCAACATGGTTGTTATGGTGTCAGGATGATTGAAGCACATCATTTCTATTATTACATTGTAATATAAAATGAAATAGTTCAACTCCCCATAATGCAGAATCAGTGGGAGCCCCGAGTGTGTCACTTGCCACGTCGTCTGCCACTAGATGTGGATTGTCACTTGCCACGTCGCCTGCCACCAGATGCGGATTGTCACTTGCCATTCTGCCTGCCACCAGATAAGGATTGTCATTTGTCACACTGCCTGCCCCCAGATGTGGATTGTGACTTACCATTGCCTGCCACCAGATGTGGATTGTCACTTGCCACGCTGCCTGCCACCAGATGTGGATTGTCACTTGCCATTGTCTGCCACCAGATGAGGATACCACTTGCCATTGCCTGCCACCAGATGAGGATGCCACTTGCCATTGCCTGCCACTGGATGAGGATGTCACTTGCCACGCTGCCTGCCACCAGATGAGGATGTCACTTGCCACGCTGCCTGCCACCAGATGAGGATGCCACTTGCTATGCTGCCTGCCACCAGATGAGGATGTCACTTGTCACATTGCCTGCCATCAGATGAGGATGTCACTTGCCACTCTGCCTGCCACCAGATGAGGATGTCACCTGCCACTCTGAATGCCACTAGATGAGGATGCCATGCTGCCTGCCACTATATGAAGATGCCACTTGCCATTGCCTGCCAGTGCCACTAGATGAGGATGCCACTTGCCGGCCAGTGCCACCAGATGAGGATGTCAGTGTTAAGGGCAGGAGAGCAGTAATAGGGTGTGGGCGTGAGAGATGTTCTCCCTCTGCTCCCCGCCGCACCTCCAAACATTGAAGAGTCCCGCGCAGTGCAGGCAGTGAGAGATGATCCCAAATGTCCCAAAATCCAATGGAACAATAAGGTTCTCTAATGATTTCTCAACACATCCAGACTATCATGACAACACCAATCAGAGAGCCTGGACCGTACATGCGCAGCACACCCTTATCACAAACAGCTGCAATCAATTTACAACATACAGATCTATAAAATCCACCCCATTGCACCCGCTCGGCTTGACTCCAGTCGAAGGCACGGCGGCAGGTGGCGTAACATGTAGAGGCATAGCCTGGCGGTGGTATTCTGCATCTTAAACGTGAGATCATCTACCTGTTTTTATGCTGTTTACTTTTAAATAAAATGTGAGTAGTTTTTTAAAGGGATGGCATGTTTCATTCATGTATTGGCTGAACATATTGCACTATGAAGTTTTTTTCTTTTTCATGCTTACCTGGGAGCTTCGTTTAAAATGATCTGAGGCTTTTGAAGTCTCCCGCACAAAGTGTGTTTGTGTTGAAGTTTCCTGCACCAAGTTGTCTATACTCTTTGGGAAGAAAAAGATCAACTAGATTTTGTGCGGTTAGCACCCTTTACTTTTTATTGATGCGATTAGCACTATTACCCACTACCTGTGCGGTTAACACTTTTAATTTAATCTGGTGAGAGCATTGGGGTGGTTAGCACTTTCATCTAGCCTGTGTGCGAGTAGCACCTGGAGGAGTTTGGTGTTGATTTTCATTAAGTCTACGTATTCAGAGAAGGAAAAGTATTATACATCCTAAGGCCTCATACACACGTGCATTTTTTAACGCCACGTTTTTGGGCGTTTTTTACAGCTCTCCATGTTATTCAATGGCCCTCTAAAAATGCCGACCTTTTTGAGCAGTAGAAGGCATTAGCGTTAGTGAGCTGTAACCAGAACGCAGGACCAGTGCGTTCTGAAGCTGCAGTGTCATGGCGTTTTTGACGCCGAGCCGGCAAAACGATCAATAACGTGGCTTAACGTTGTATGCACAGCATTAAGCCTCGTCAGGCGTTCTATTCAAATCAATGGTTCCCTATCATGATGATCCGACTTGCGGCGCGACTTGTGTGCTAGGGTTCCCCCCAAAGAGCATTCCAGGCTCTACGATCTGGCATGGATTTTTAGAGGAACCCCCATGCCAAAAATAACGGCGTAGGGTCCCCCCCAAAATCCATTGCATGCCCTCAACATGGGGAGTATGGGTGCTTTGGGGCAGGGGGGCTCTGCGCCCCCCCACCCCAAAGCACCTTGTCCCCATGTTGCCGGGGACAAGAGCCTCTTCCCGACAACCCTGGCCGTTGGTTGTCGGGGTCTGCAGGCGGGGCTTATCGGAATCTGGAAGCCCCCTTTAATAAGGGGGCCCCCAGATGCCGGCCCCCCCACCCTATGTAAATGCATACCCCTACCCATTTACCTGGGAAAAAAAGTGCACAAAAAAAAACACATTACACAGCTTTTTAAAATATTTTATTAAATCAGCTCCGGCGTCTTCTCCCCTTTCTTCTCCCTCGTCTTCTTTCTTCGGCTCTTTTGCGGGGACTTCTGTCTTCTGAGGGGTCTTCTACGGGGTCTTCGGTCTTCTGCTCTTTTGCAACTGTCTCCTTGGCTAGCTTCTCCCGCTTCTTCTTCTCCTTCTTCTTCTCTTCTGGAGATGTTGACTCGTCGCTCTCTTCCACTCGAATGCTGGGTCTGTGCTGTGCGGTTGCCTTATATTGGCATGGGGCGGGCCACAAGATGACTTCATCATGAGCCCCACCCTCATGACGTCACATCCTGGGGCAAGGCTGTGATGTGATGGCCCACACCAGGATGTGACGTCATGAGGGTGGGGCTCATGATGACGTCATCGTCTGGTAGCGCTTCCACACTTCATATTTATTAGTATTTTCTTTGCGTGATGCACATTCAGTGGAAGCAGCAACCAGGCTTTCTATCACCACAAAACAGCGCATAGCCACCTCTCCCTTGTTGTAGAAAGTTAAACAGAGTGTCCAAATTCGATGTATACCCAGTGCCTCGGGTCGAAGAGCTTGTCGACAGATTGGGTAGTGCCCGGTACATAACTGCATTAGACCTGACTAATGGCTATTGGCAGATACCCCTAACAGAGTCAGCAAAAGAGAAAACTGTGTTTTCTACCCCGAGGAGTCCTTCCAGTATAAACAGATGCTTTTTGGCCTGCTTCATGGTGCTCCTGCCTCATTCCAGAGAATGGTGGATAAGTCCTTAAGACCACATCGCCAATACGCAGCCGCCTATTTGGACGATGTAGTCATCCACAGCCCAGATTGGGAATCCCATTTGCCATTTGCCCTGGGCACAGGCAGTAGTAGATTCCCTTAGGAAAGCAGGACTCATGGCCAATCCCAGAAAGTGTACCATAGGCTTGGAGGAGGCCAAATACCTTGGCTACATTATTGGTCGGGGGCTGATCAGACCTTAGATCAATAAAAGTTCATGCATTTCTTGGGATCACTGGATACTACAGGCGCTTTATTCCCAATTTTGCCACCATTGCAGCACCACTGACAGATCTGACGAAGGGTAGAGGGTCCGTCGTGATCAAGAGGAATCCGGAGGCAGAGAGGGCATTTCAAATGTTGAAGCAAGCCCTGTGTGCACAACCCATGCTCGTGACCCCAGATTTCACAAAGGATTTTGTGGTACAGACGGACGCCTCTGATGTGGGACAGGGTGCTGTACTGTCCCAGGTCAGAGAAGGGGAGGAGCACCCAGGAGTCTATCTAAGCACAAAGTTTAACAGTCATGAAAAAAACTATGCCATGATGGAGAAGGAATGTTTAGCCATTAAATGCACCCTAGATGCCCTCAAATATTACCTTTTGGGGAGACCATTCAGATTGATTACTGACCATGCTCCTCTTAAGTGGATGTGTGACAACAAAGAGAAAAACAGACGGGTGACAAGGTGGTTCCTTGCTCTGCAAGAATTCAAGTTTACAGTGGAGCATAGGGTGGGGAAACTCCAGAATAATGTTGATGCCCTCTCTCAGGTCCACTGTATGGTTGGGACAGTTGCTCAGATGTAGGGGCTTGAGAAGAAGGGGGATATGTGACGTTAGGCAAGGCGAAGTAGTAGATGGACGCTATGTGTCGCCTCACATGTGTTCATTTGGAGTGGACTAAGGTGGAATCCGGTCCAGGTTTTACCAGCCACCTTGGCAGGGTTGGTTCCAGACCGGATTTTGTGGTCCACTGGAGTCCACCAGCAGGTGGTTTAAATGGCCAGGGCTAGAGGAAGGATTTGCTCTGGCCTGGGACTCAGGGAACCATTAGCCTGAGATAGAGCTGACACATGGAAGTGTGCTTATGGACTAAAGACAAAAAGGTTTGCACTGTGTATGTTTTGTAGGTGTCTAAGAGAAGCCCTGCACTGCTCAGATAGGATAAGCTGAAATGTTAGTTAGTGCCTGGATGGCGAGGATTTCTTTTCTGTTTGGTTTATTTGTTCTCAACTTGCAACCTTTTAAATAAACCTTTTATCAAGCCAGATTTTAAGAAACCTGCCAGGTGAACTAACTTTTTCTCAGGGAAGGCGATCCCCATTGAACTAATCCCTCACAATATATATATATATACAGTATCTCACAAAAGTGAGTACTCCCCTCAAATTTTTGTAAATATTTTATTATATCTTTTCATATGACAACACTGAAGAAATTACACTTTGCTACAATGTAAAGAAGTGAGTGTACAGCTTGTATAACAGTGTAAATTTGCTGTCCCCTCAAAATAACTCAACACACAGCCATTCATGTCTAAACCGCTGGCAACAAAAGTGAATACACCCCTGAGTGAAATTGTCCAAATTGAGCCCAAAGTGTCAATATTTTGTGTGGCCACCATTATTTTTCAGCACTGCCTTAACCCACTTGGGCATGGAGTTCACCAGAGCTTCACAGGTTGCTACTGGAGTCCTCTTCCACTCCTCCATGACGACATCACAGGGCTGGTGGATGTTAAAGACCTTGCGCTCCTCCATCTTCCATTTGAGGATGCCCCACAGATGCTCAATAGGATTTAGGTCTGGAGACATGCTTGGCCAGTCCATCACCTTTACCATTAGATTCTTTAGCAAGGCAGTGGTCATCTTGGAGGTGTGTTTGGGGTCCTTATCATGTTGGAATACTGCCCTGTGGTCCAGTCTCCAAAGAGAGGAGATCATGCTCTGCTTCAGTATGTCACAGTACATGTTGGCATTCATGGTTCCCTCAATGAACTGTAGCTCCCCAGTGCTGGCAGCACTTATGCAGCCCCAGACCATGACACTCCCACCACCATGCTTGACTGTAGGCAAGACATGCTTGTATTTGTACTTCTTACCTGGTTGCCACCACACACGCTTGACACCATCTGAACCGAATAAGTTTATCTTGATCTCATCAGACCACAGGACATGGTTCCAATAATCCATGTCTTTAGTCTGCTTGTCTTTAGAAAACTGTTTGCAGACTTTCTTGTGCATCATCTTTAACCACTCCAGGTCCGCGCTATTGCCGAAATACGGCTCCAGCGCGGACCTGAAATGCCGGGAGGACGTCCATGGACGTCCTCCACTGCGCATGCTCCTGCGCGCCCCCTGACGGCAGCGGCAGTGCGCGCGCGCGCCGCACGCTGCGCGAGTGTGCCCGTGGGTCGGGCGGACTCAATGTCCGCCCGAGACCCGCGATCACTTTCAGGAGCCTCAGAACGGGGAACCGCCGTTGTAAACACGGCGGTTCCCCGTTCTTTGACAGGGGACATAACAGATCTACTGATCCCTGTCACTGGGATCAGTTAGATCTGTTATGTCCCGGCCAGCCCTGCCCCCCCACAGTTAGAACACAGCCAGGGAACATATTTAACCCCTTCACTGCCCCCTACTAGTTAACCCCTTCACTGCCACTGACATTTACACAGTAATCAGTGGACATTTAAATTTCTGATCGCTGTATAAATGTCATTGGTCCCAAAAATGTGTAAAAAATGTCCGACATTTCCGCCCCAATATCGCAGTCCCGATAAAAATCGCAGATCGCCGCCATTACTAGTAAAAAAAAAAATAATAATAAAAGCGCCATAAATCAATTCCCAGTTTGTAGACGCGATAACTTTTGAGCAAACCAATCAATATACGCCGATTGCGATTTTTTTTTTTACCAAAAATATGTAGAAGAATATATATCGGCCAAAACTGATGAATAATTTTTTTAATGGATTTGTACTTTAGCAAAAAGTAAAAAATATTGTTCTTTTTTGCAAAATTGTCGCTCATTTTTTGTTTATAGCGGCGATCAGAAATGACGCAGAGGGGATCAAATACCACCAAAAGAAAGCTCTATTTGTGGGAAAAAAAGGACGCAAATTTTATTTGGGTACAACGTCGCACAACCGCGCAATTGTCATTCAAAATGCGACAGCGCTGAAAGCCAAAAATTGGTCTGGGCAGGAGGGGGGTTTAAGTGCCCGGTAAGGAAGGGGTTAACCACTTACCAACCAAGCCTGTTTTTTGGGTTCGGTGGTTATGAGTTAATAACAGGTTTTTTTGCTGTAAAATTACTTAGAACCCCCAAACATTATATATTGTTTTTTGTCAAACACCCTAGAGAATAAAATGGCGGTCATTGCAAAATTTTATGTCACGCCATATTTGCGCAGCGGTCTTCCAAGCATGATTTTTTTTAAATAAATTCAGTTTTTTTAGTGAAAAAATAAGAAAACAGTAAAGTTAGGCCATTTTTTTTCCCATATTGTGAAAGATAATGTTACGCCGAGTAAAATGATACCCAACGCGTCATGCTTCAAAATTGTGTCCACTCGCGGAATGGCGACAAACTTTGCAACTTAAAAATCTTCATTGGCGATGTTTAAAAAATTCTACAGGTTAGCAGTTTTGCGTTACAGAGGAGGTCTAGTGCTAGAATTATTGCTCTCACTCTAACGATCGCGGCGATACCTCACGTGTGGTTTGCACACCGTTTTCATATGTGGGCGGGACTTACGTATGCGTTCGCTTCTGCTCGCGGGGACGGGGCGCTTTACATTTTTTTTTTTTTTAAATGATTTATTTTGCTTTTTACTTTTTATTTTTACATTGTTCTTTTTTAAAAAAGAAAAATTATCACTTTTATTCCTATTACAAGAAATGTAAACATTACTTGTAATAGAAAAAAGCACGACAGGTCCTCTTAAATATGAGATCCGGGGTCAAAAAGTCCTCAGGCCTCATATTTACATTAAAATGCAAAAAAAAAAATAATAATTTAGAAAAAAATGACAGAAGGAAAAAAAAAGGTCCCTTTAAGACCGTTGGGTGGACGTCACTTCTGACGTCATTTCCGCCCTGCCGTACTATGGAGCCAAGTGAGCAGCTGCAGCCGCTCACTCGGCTCACGGACACTGGGAGGGACGGATCGGATCATCTCCGCTGCTGCCGGCGGGTCCGGTAAGCGGCGGAGATGACCGGAAAGCGGCGAGGGGGGGCACCTCTCCCACCGCTGATAAAAGTGATCTTGCGGCGAATCCGCCTCTAAGACCACTTTTATCCTCTTCAGAATCGCCGGCTGAAAAAAACGACATCTGAATGGTGCCTGCGGCTGCAGGCACCATTCAGATATCACCACTGAAAGCCAAGGACGTACTATACACTTGGTCGTCAAGTGGAAGAGGCTTCCTTCTGGAACGACAGCAATGCAGACCAATTTGATGCAGTGTGCAGCGCATGGTCTGAGCACTGACAGGCTGACCCCCCACCCCTTCAACCTCTGCAGCAATGCTAGCAGCACTCATACGTCTATTTCCCAAAGACCACCTCTGGATATGACGCTGAGCATGTGCATTCAACTTCTTCACACCTGAGACCTTGTAATACTAAGGAGTCACATGACACCCGGAAGGGAAAATGGCTAATTGGGCCCAATTTGGACATTTTCATTTAGGGGTGTACTCACTTTTGTTGCCAGTGGTTTAGACATTAATGGCTGTGTGTTGAGTTAGTTTAAGGGGACAGGAAATTTACACTGTTATACAAGCTGTACACTCACTACTTTACATTGTAGAAAAGTGTAATTTCTTCAGTGTTGTCACATGAAAAGATGTAATAAAATATTTACAAAAAAGATACTGTATATATATATTCAATTGTACACTTGTTTCCCACACCCCACAATTTAAAAATACAAATAGCCAACAATTTGACAAAGATAGCCTCCATGTACAGTAAGTCCTTTGAGAATGATAAACCTGCAGAGAAGGGTCCCAACACTAGCTTCAGTGCAAGGTAGTTACATTGGGCACCACAGTGATCCATCCAGTCTGCTTACCAGATCATATAGACCCTCAAGTTTAACCTGAAATATCATCTGAGATCCAACAGTAACATCATAGCAGGTAAAGGATTTAATACTTAAAGATTCTTGACAATGCAGAGTGCTCTCAAACTCCCACCTCCACTCATTAGAAATTGCCCCTGTATGTCATCATCATACAAGTTATCTACAATTTGCAAACACTCTTAAGCCTACTGTCCACTAGGGACTCTCCCGCTGCCGTGCACACTATCAGCCAGTATATTAGGGGTATGGTCCCTTTAAAACTCTGGTGCTTATGCGGTCCTACTCGTGTTAAAAAAGAGCATACATAAAGCCTCCCATTGTGTAGTATAAGAAGATAATTTAATTTATTGTAAAAGAGATGCACTCACAATTTTAAACAAATATAAACCACGAGATATCGGGACGCACTCCCTTCTACGTCACTTCCGGTCTCCGTCTGCCTCTGCTCATGCCCTACTCATTATAGATAGCCGCCGCACTGATTAATTGCACTGTTTGTGGCCCAGTTCACTATTATTTATTTATTGTGAGTAACTTGTAGTTCTGTGAGTAATATGGAGTACCTTGGAGTATTGTGAGTATAGTAAGTAACTTGGATTAACTTGGAATATTGTGAGTAATATTAAGTACCTTGAAGTATCGTGAGTATAGTGAGTAACTTAGAGCACTGTGAGTAATTCAGAACACTGTAAGTAATTTGGAGTGTTGTGAGTATAGTGAGAATTTTGGGACATGGCTTACTAAACCATCCTCATCCTCCTCACCTGAAAACCACACAAAAGGGACGCCATTCTTCTCCTACTCACTCCTCACCTTTCCGGTCTACCCCCATTATACCTCATGACTAGGGATGAGCTTGATGTTCGGGTCGAACGTGAGTTTGACTCGAACATCGGGCGTTCGATGGTTCGGGTTTTCGTGAACATTATGGGGCATTCGCGGCAACTTCGCGCGCCCCATAATGCTTTCAAATGGCGGTGGAATGCCGCCCGCCGATTGGCCAAAGCATGCACATGACATTCAGCGGGCAGCCTGCTGTGACATCTTTGATTGGCTAAAGGCAGGGTGCCTTTAGCCAATCACTGCACAGCAGCCTCAATCCACGCCCCACACTATATAAAACCACTTGTACAGTGGCTCTACGTAGTGTGTTGGCGGCGGTGTTAGACAGATATCTTAGGTTCCTGAATACAGGCAGTCCAGCTAAGTAGCTCTCTAACTTTGTTAAAACATAGAAAAAAAAATTCAAAAGATAGATAGCTAACTAGATAGATAGGGAGAAATATAAAATCTGTCAGTTAGTGCAGACGGGTTAGAGTAGGGAAAAAAAAAAAAAAAATTTGTGTATATATATATATCTGTACGTACAGTATATAGTACACTTGACGTAGTGTCTTAAAATATATACAGTTTTTAACCCCTTAACCCTCAGAGCCCTTTTTTTACATTTGTTGTTTACAAGTTAAAATCAGTCTTTTTTTGTTAGAAAATTACTTTAGCACTTACTAAAGAAATTACTAAAGAACCCCCAAACATTATATATTTTTTTCAAACACCCTATAGAATAAAAAATGGAGATCATTGCAATACTTTTTGTCACATGGTATTTGCGCAGCGGTCTTTCAAGTGCTTTTTTTTTTTTTTAAAAATCACTTTTTTGAGTTAAAAAATAAGACAACAGTAAAGTTAGGCCTATTTTTTGTATATTGTGAAAGAAGATGTTAAGCTGAGTAAATAGATACCATACATGTTACGGTTGAAAATTGCGCACACTCGTGGAATGGCGACAAACTCCGGTACTTAAAAATTTCCATAGGCAACGTTTTAAAATTTTTAACAGTTACCAGGTTGGAGATGCAGAGGAGGTCTTTTGCTAGAATTATTGCTCACACTCTGGCGATCGCGGCGATACCTCACATGTGTGGTTTGAACACTGTTTTCATATGCCGGCGCGACATACGTATGCGTTTTCTTTGCTGCACAAGCTCGCAGGGACGGTGGTGCTTTAAACATTTTTTTAAAATTTTTTTTAATTTATTTTATTTTTTCTTTTAACACCGTTCCTTTAAAAAAACAGGTACTCTTTATGGAGTACATTTCCGGAAGTAATGTTACAATGTCACTTTACTCGGCGGCAAACGGCGCCGATTTAAAAAAAATGACAGCATTCAAAATCGCCGTTTTAGGCGATCTGAATACTGTGAAGTTAAAGGAGGGATGGGGGGTCTTTTAGACCCCCCCATCCCTCCATAAAGAGTAGATCACTCACCGCTCCGAAATTATTAGACTGGATCGATGGATCAGCTGTGTATCACTGAGTAGGTGCAGGCTGATGAATGCACATGAACCATGAACAAGAGGCTGGACAGCCGCACTCTAAATCTAACGTGTATAATTTATTGATAACAAGGTACAGGTACAAATAAAGTGGAGGTGAACCACAAGTCCCAGCTAATATATAGTACCTGTTACCATATATTACTATCACAAGGAATGTTTACATTCCTTGTGATAGCAATAAAAGTGATCAGATTTTTTTTTAAACAAACAGTGTTAAAAAAAAATAAATAAATAAAAAAAATTTAAAGCACAACCATAACCGCGAGTTTACGCAGCAATACATAAGTCACGCCCGCATATGAAAACGGTGTTCAAACCACACATGTGAGGTATTGCCGCGATTGCCAGAGTGTGAGCAGTAATTCTAGCAAAAGACCTCCTCTGCACCTCTAACCTGGTAACCATTAAAAAATTTTAAATCGTCGCCTATGGAGATTTTTAAGTAACATCGCCATTCCGCAAGTGTGTGCAATTTTCAATCGTAACATGTATGGTATCTATTTACTCGGCATAACATCCTCTTTCACAATATACAAAAAATTGGGCTAACTTCACTGTTGTCTTATTTTTTAACTCAAAAAAAGCTATTTTTTTTCCAAAAAAAATTGCGCTTGAAAGACCGCTGCGCAAATACCGTATGACAAATAGTATTGCAACGATCGCCATTTTATTCTCTAGAATGTTTGAAAAAAAATATATAATGTTTGGGGGTTCTAAGTAATTTTCTAGCAAAAAAAATGATTTTAACTTGTAAACAAGTATAAAAAAGGGCTCCGTGCCTTAAGTGGTTAAACTAATTTACAACAGCAGGTTCCGTTCCTGCACCCAGCAAGAGTAACTGCAAGGGGTTACAGTGTTCTGGCACCACCAGCACCCAAGGCCCAATTTTAGGCCACCTGTTTGACTGGGGGCTTTCGTCACAATTTGTAAACTAATTTTCAACAGCAGGGCCCACGCCAATTTTTTTTTAAAAATGACGTGCAGTTCCCCCCTAAAATCCAAACCCGGCCCTTCAGGTCTGGTATGGAATTTAAGGGGAACCCTGTGCCAAAATGTTAAAAAAAATGATGTGGGGGGCGTGGCTTGGACGCGGTGGAGAGCGGACGTGCTCTGGCAGAGCTCCGGCTCCCTCAATCAAAATCTGCAGGCATCTGCGAGCCCTGTGGCAGGTGAGCACCTAGAAACTACCCCAAAGGCTCCCTCACACCTTCCCCTACAACCTGGACCAAGGATTGAAACGATCCGCGGCGGACCTCCGGGACGCCCGAAATTTAGTCCGCGGCTTCGGTTGCGGCCTAGGCCGCGGCGGCTCCCGATCTCTTTAAACCACCAATCTGAGGCCAAAACCCAGAGGGAGAAGCTCAGGGGCCCCTACTGACACACCACAAGGAAAGTGCTGTATACGCTGGTCCGTTCCGCGGCCGACTTCCGAGACGCACGAAATTTAGCCCGCGGCTTCATTTGCGGCCTAGGCCGCGGCGGTTCCCGAGCACTTAAAGTTACTGAACTGAGGCCTGGACTTCGACAGAAGACCACAGGGGCCCCTACTGACTCATCCCAGAGACTGTACTGATTACGGGACACGCAGGTGAGACCTACAGCATGTTTATAATGGCAGCCTAAACCCGGAGCTTTGGCACCAGGGGAGAGATTGCAGGCCCACACAGCCTTTATTAATGGATTATGGGCAAAATAGGAAGACAGCTGCCCTTCTCCCAAACCCCTCAACCACAACCGAACCATAACCTACCGGAACTTTTTCGCCCGCGGACCCCAAAAAGTACTGAGGCCTCTACCTCAGGCTCTACCCAGAGCCCAGCAGGCATGGCGCGTAAGGCAGAGGACAATTCATCTAAAGCGAACATGCAACTTAGTCACAATAGACTCGTAGACTTGATCCAACAGGTCCCTAAAATGTCAGACCTGCAAAGCATAGCCACTGATATCAAGGGAGCCCTCACTGAAGCAGTCCTTGAACTCAAAGACGAACTACGTGGTGTATCTGACAGATTAGAGGAGGTAGAGAAAGCGGCAGGCAGACATGATGAAGACATCAGAGACTTACAACAATATAGTGCTAACTACCACTTCCATATGATTGAACTTCAACGCCGCCTGGAAGACCTCGATAACCGGGGGAGATTAGACAGTCTATGTGGTGCATCAAGCAGAAACTCAAGTTCCTGACGAAGTCACTCCCGAGGGAACTATAGTCACCGATACGAAACGTCCAGACTGTAAAATCCCTGGACAACCTAGTTCAGATGCTCAGATAACACTGATTCAACGTACAAGCGAAATCTACTTAACAGGAGACGGAATGCGCGGTACGGACGACCCGAGACCCATCTCGGACTCCATCTCCGGAGTCATGAAAAACCCCAGGCGCCCGCTTTTTCAAGGCCATC
>BLSH010351783.1:253012-263648 GCA_018402905.1 Glandirana rugosa | reverse complement strand
TGCTGTGAGGGACAGATTATCGTTCTAAAATCATCTCATACTGGAGTAGGGAGAAGTTCCTGGTGGTGCTGTTAAGGACAGATTATCGTTCTAAAATCACCTCATACTGGTGTAGGGAGAGGTTCCTGGTGCTGCTGTGAGGGACAGATTATTGTTCTAAAATCATCTCATACTGGAGTAGGGAGAGGTTCCTGGCGGTGCTGTGAGGGACAGATTAGCGATCTAAAATCATCTCATACTGGCGTAGGGAGAGGTTCCTACTGCTGCTGTGATGGATAGATTACCGTTATAAAATCATCTCATACTAGTATAGGGAGAGTTTGTGAGGGACAGATTACTGTTATAAAATCATCTCATACTGGTATAGGGAGAGGTTCCTGCTGCTGCTGTGAGGGACAGATTACCGTTATAAAATCATCTCATACTGTTATAGGGAGAGGTTCCTGCTGCTGCTGTGAGGGACAAATTAGTGTTCTAAAATCAACTCATACTAGAGTAGGGAGAGGTTCCTGGCGGTGCTGTGAGGGACAGATTATCGTTCTAAAATCATCTTATATTGCAGTAGGGAGAGGTTCCTGGCGGTGCTCTGAGGGACAGATTATCGTTCTAAAATCATCTCATACTCGTGTAGGGAGAGGTTCCTGCTGCTGCTGTGAGGGGCAGATTATCGTTCTAAAATCATCTCATACTGGTGTAGGGAGAGGTTCCTGCTGCTGGTGTGAGCGGTGCATTTCTTGCACAAAATAAAAAGTGCGTCTACATTGCTGGTTTAAAAAAAAAAGAATAATAATTTATTATTCTTTGTTTTTATATTATTAATAAATAGTGCTACATAGTACATTTGCACCTTGCTGTGCATTTTTTGCACAAAATGAAAAAGTGCGTCTACATTTTGGTTTAACAAATAATTGAAATTTGTGCTAAATTGTAGATTTGCATCCAGAATGAGGAGAGCGTCAAATAAGGGATGTGGTCGTGGTGCTGCTAGTGCTGCTGGTGTTGGGGGTGTTGGTAAAGCTCCTGTTGCAAGGAGAGGATGTGGTCGATCTGTGCCAGCTACACGCACAAGTGAAACACCTTCCTCAGGTGCAAGTAACCGACAGAACCTTTAACGTTATATGGTAGGCCAGAACAAGTACAGGCAATAGTAGATGTAGTCGTGCATGGGTGGCTGACAATGACTTCAGTTCCTTCACATTGTCTCCCACCCGGTCCCTTGCTGAAAGCTCAGAGTTGGCACCTGAACCCCATGGACATCTGTCTTTCACCTCAGCCCCTTGTAAATCAGCCAAGCAGTCTGAGCCCCAAGTCATGCAGCAGTCTCTTCTGCTTTTTGATGACTCTGCTGGTGTGCTTTCCGTGGGCCATCCACATAGCCCCTGCCCCAGAAGTGGAAGACATTGAGTGCACCGATGCCCAACCACTTCTGGTTCAGGATGGGGACATGGAAACACCACCGCAGCACATCTCTGATGATGACGAAACACAGGTGCCAACTGCTGCAGCTTTCCACAGTGTGAAGACTGACAAGGAGGGCAGTGGTGAAGAGTGGGTGAAGAGTGGGTGGAAGATGATGTGGAGGATGATGAGGTCCTAGACCCCACATGGAATGAAGGTCATGCAAGTGAGGTGTGCAGTTTGGAGGAAGAGGTGGTGGTCACACAGAGGCACCAGCTCAGCAAAAGAGGAAGCAGGTTGCAAAAGCGGAGCGACCGTCCCCTAGACAGTACGCCTGCTACTACCCACCGCACCCAGGGACCTAGCACACCAAAGGCAGCTCAAAGGATTTCCCCGGCTTGGCTGTTCTTCTGACAATGTGCTGACGACAAGACACAAGTGGTTTTCATGCTGTGCAATCAGAGCCTGAAGCGAGGCATAAATGTTCTAAAACTGAGCACAACCTGCATGACCAGGCATCTACATGCAAAGCATGAGCTGCAGTGGAATAAGCACCTCAAAATCAAAGAACGGTCTCGGCCTCCTCCTGCTTCCTCTTCTGCTGCTGCCTCGGCCTCTTCCTCCACCTCTACAGTGCCAGTGTCCCCTGCCACCCAGCAAACAGACGATGTGACAGCAACGCCACCATGTCCGCCACCGTCCCCAAGCATTTCCACACCATGATGCCATGCAAACTTACAGCTGTCCATCTCCCAAACACTGGAGAGAAAGAGGAAGTACCCCCTACCCACCCGCGATCCCTGGACCTAAATGCCAGCATTTCAAAATTCCTGGCCTTTGAAATGCTGTCATTCAGTCTGGTGGACATGGACAGTTTTAAAAACATGATGGCGGTCACTGTCCCACAGTACGTGGTTCCCAGCCACCACTACTTTTCCAGGGGAGCCACCCTTCCTTGCACAAACAAGTCGGGGACAAGATCAAGTGTGCACTGTGCAGCGCCATCTGTGGCAAGGTCCACATAACCACTGATACGTGGACCAGTAAGCACGGGCAGGGACGCTATATCTCGCTAACTGCACACTGGGCAAATGTAGTGGCGGGTGGGCCTGAGGCGGATAGCAGTTAGGCGCATGTCCTTACGCCACTGAGGATTGCAGGGCATTTCTCTTTGCCTCCTGTTGCCTCCTCCTCCTACTCCGCTACCACCTCCTCATCCGCTCAGCGTAACACCTTCACCACCAACTTCAGCACATCCAGGGGGAAACGACAGCAGGCTGTTTTAAAACTGATATGTTTGGGGGATAAACCCCACACTGCGCAGCAGCTGTGGATGGGCACTGAACAACAGACCGATGAGTGGTTGTTGCCACTGAGCCTCAAGCCCGGCCTGGTGGTGTGCGATAATGGACGAAATTTCGTAGCAGCTCTAGGCCTAGCCGGTTTGACGCACATCCCTTGCCTGGTGCATGTGCTGAATTTGGTGGTGCAGAAATTTCTAAAAAACTACCCGGATATGTCAGAGCTGCTGCAGAAAGTGTGGGCCGTCTGTGCGTGCTTTTGGCATTCTCACCCTGCTGCTGCTCGCCTGTCTGCGCTGCAGCGGAACTTTGGCCTTCCCGCTCACTGCCTCCTATGCGACGTGCCCACAAGGTGGAACTCCACCTTGCACATGCTGGAGAGACTGTGCGAGCAGCAGCAGGCAATATTGGAGTTTGAGCTGCAGCACGCACGGGTCTGTCGCTCTGCGGAACAGCACCACTTCGCCACCAACGAGTGGGCCTCCATGCGAGACCTGTGTACCATATTGCGGTGTTTCGAGTACTCCACCAAAATGGCCAGTGCCGATGACGCTGTTCTCAGCATTACTATCCCACTTCTATGTCTCCTTGAAAAAACACTTTGGGCGATGATGGAGGAGGATGTGGCATAGGAGAAAGAGGAAGAGGGGTAATTTCCATGGTTATCAGGCCAGTCATTCACAAGTGGCTCGGAGGGTGGGTTCCTGCACCAGCATAGGCTAGGTAAAAAATTTTCAAGCCAGGGCACAGTTCTGGAGGATGAGGAGGACGAGGATTATGAGGAGGAGGAGGAGGAGGAGGAACCGTTTTCACAGCAGGGTGGCACCCAATGCAGCTCGTGGGCATCACTGGAGCATGGCTGGGGGGATACGGAGGACACAGATGATACACCTCCCACAGAGGACAGCTTGTCTTTGCCTCTGGGCAGCCTGGCACACATGAGCGACTACATGCTGCAGTGCCTGCTCAACGACAGCCGAGTTGCCCACATTGTAACTTGTGTTGATTACTCGGTGGCCACTCTGCTGGATCCCCGTTAAAAGGACAACGTGCCGCCCTTAATTCCCTCACTGGAGCGTGATCGGAAGATGCGCGACTACAAGCGCACACTGGTAGACGCGCTGCTGAGGGCATTCCCAAATGACACCAGGGTCTCAGTGGAAGCACAAGGCGAAGGCAGAGGAGGAGGAAGACGTCGCCAATGCAGCTGTGGCACCGCCAGCACCTCAGAAGGCAGGGTTAGCCTGGCCGAAATGTGGAAAAGCTTTGTCAGCAGCACGCCACAACAAACAGCACCACCAGCTGATAGGCAACGTCTTAGCAGGAGGCAGCATTTCAGCAACATGGTGGAACAGTATGTGTGCACATGCCTGATGGGTCTGCCCCATTCAACTTCTGGGCCTCCAAATTGGGCACATGGCCTGAGCTTGCCCTTTATGCCTTGGAGGTGCTGGCCTGCCCTGCAGCCAGTGTATTGTCTGAACATGTGTTTAGCACGGCAGGGGGGCGTTATCACAGACAAGCGCAGCCGCCTGTCCACAGCCAACATGGACAAGCTAACGTTTATTAAAATGAACCAAGCATGGATCCCACAAGACTTGTCTGTACCTTGTGCAGAATAGACATTTAGACCGGCCTCACACAGCCATTGGTATACTTTTTTTAATATGTCTCAATATTTTGGGGGCTACCCCAATTAGTAAAAAAAAACAAACAAACAAAAAACAGTGTTGGCTACCTCCTCCTCCACCGCCACTTCCACCACCTACACCGCCACGGTCACGGCCTCCTCAACCACCTACTCCACACATATTATAAATGTATTGAGAATGATTTAGCCTCACACCAGTGATCTTTCATATACACAATGGTATTGACTGCATCAGTAGTAAGGCGATGATTGACAAAAAATGGCAGTTGCTTGCTGGCTCTACAATCCTGCTATCTTATGCCACTGCTGCTGTCTTTTTTTATTGTTCATTTCACGTTTATGAATAAATGTAATTACTAATAGTAACTAAAAAATACTTCATAACACTTCTGTTACTAGGTAGGTTGTGTGTAGCGCGGAGTTAAAAATAATGGCAAAAAACCCACAAAACATCAAACATCTCATTTTATATGCAACCTGAAAAAGAAGTTCTTTTCTTCTAGAAGCAATGAAAGTAGGGCTTGTCTTCACCTTATCCCTTTACAAAGGACAATGACATAGTAATTATCTGCTGTCATGCTGAAATGTGCTACATTGTATTTGAAGATAACATGTATAAAAGGCTATAGCAGTGGCTAGGAGATATCACATGTATTACCTTTGTGGCGGGACAAATGTTCAGTGTTAAAGAAACATTGCTTTCTTATTAGTTGCAGGACAACATGACATCTTTCTCTGAAAGCTCCAAGAAAACAGATGTAAAGATGAGGGAGGGAGTTGTTGGGCATTTTGCCTGATGCCAGTTGGTAGAAGTCTCGATATAGTACTGTGCAGTAAGGTCTTTAAATGGATTGCAAATCAACTTAAGCAATATGTCACAGTGTAATAAAGGGGCGATATGTTTTTTTTTTTATATAGCAGAATGCAGCATTTCTTCGGATAATACAGCAATCAAAATGATTTCTAGTCCTGCAAAGGGTATAATCTCAAACACAGAGAAAAAATGTAAAGAGAGAGGAGCGAAAGTGAAAATTTGCTATTTCATATTTCTAGTTGTTTTATGCTTACATGTTAGGTGTGCACAATTGCCATCTACATATTTTTTCACGGTGTAGTAATATATCTAAAATTGACTGTTTTTGGCCTGGTCATTTGTGGCTTTTATTTGTATTTTTCATAAAAACCAAGCTGCATATTTCCCATTTTAGGGCTAGGTTACCTACTGTCCTCTAACTGCAAAGAACCTTTACATTTTAGCAAGCCCTACCATGTTATCCAAATTTAATTCACATTTTGTTTTGGGTGGGCAATGATAGCTATTGACCAACTTCTTATTGCATTTTTTTCTAATGTTTCTTATTTAAATCTTCAGTAAACTAACATTTACATGCATGATACACATATATAAATTAAAGTGGTTGTTAAGCCACTATATCCTTTTTATATAATCCTCTCTTTTCCCTAATGCTGTGTGCCCCTGTGTGTGTGTTTTATAAAAAAAAAATGCCATCTATACCTGATTTCAGAGCGCCTCTCGGTACTCACATGACTCAGGTGACCGTCTGCCTCTCTCCAGCTGACAGCTGCAGCGAGAGAGGCCAAGTATCCCCCGCTGATATCAGACAGGAGGAGAGGAGGAGAGATATGGCCGGTCACGTGAGCACCAAGCGGCACTCTGAAATCAGTTAAAGATAGCATTTTTTTAATAAAGCATATACGTAGAGGCACAGAGCATTAGGGAACAGAGAGGATTATATGGAAATCGAAAAGTTATTTTGGCCACAGGAGTGGTGGGATGGACGCTGTCACTAGCTGACAGGCAGGGAGGGGAGGGGAGAGAGGATGGGGGAGAGCAGAGAGAAGAGCTGCGGATGATGGAGGCACGTAAACAGACCACGGTGTCGGGGTTTAGCAGCCCTGATAAACCGTGGTCAGTTTACAGGGGGAAGGGCAGATCCAGGCAGGATCAGCCAGGTATTTTAGGTGACAGAAAGGGCCAAATTACACAGCACAAGCACTGTGCTGCATAATATGCTTTAAAGGAAGAGGATCCTTTTTTTTTTTAGGGTAACAAACGCTTTAAGTGTCTGCAACTAAATGGACATGCATTTAAGTTCACACTAGTGAATATATGATAGCAGATTAGCAAATAATTTTAGGCTAAACTGTTTTAGGAATCTGGGTGGGTAATATAATAGCTGAACACATTTTACTTGTTTAAGCAAGCCAGCTCACTTGAACTGATCTTTGGTGACACAGTGGGGTTGATATGCCAAAGCCAAAATTGCTGTACCTTGCAAGGGAATTTTCCCCAGAGTTTAGTGATCGTGGTGAAGTTTCACTTTGCAAAGAATCAGCTGCAAGGAAAAAAATATATATATAGTTTTGCTTGTTTGATGATGGAAGTCATCAGAGCTTAACCTCTTTCACTAAGCTCTGGGGCAAATTCCCTTGCAAAGTGCAGCTTACCTTGCAGAGGGAACATCCTGTTTTCCTTTAGCAAATGAAGCCCACGGTTTAAGCTGACCCCAGAGAAGGGGTTATTATTATTATTATTATTATTATACAGGATTTATATAGCGCCAGCAGTTTGCGCAGCGCTTTACAAAAATGAAGGCAGACAGTACAGTTGCATCACAATTTGGTACAATAGGAATCAGAGGGCCCTGCTCGTTAGAGGAGGAAGGGGGACTTTCATTGAGCACTGGGAGAGTAAGCGAATAGGTATCAGGTTGTGGACCACATAAGGGAAACAAAGGCAGACTGACAGTTGATCTTAGATGTATGGGCAGGTAGAGAAGTGTTGCTAACTGTCCATTAACCACTTGCTGACCACCCGCCGCAGCGTGGCAGCGGCAAGGTGGCTCGTTATAGCGAAACACCGTCACAGGACGGCGGCTGCGATAACTAGTACTGTGAGCACGTGTGCGCTGCCAGAGAACAGTCTTGTTTTAAAGGTGTAAAAGAAGCAAAGTTAGATTTTTAGTTTGACTACAGCTCTACAGCAGTGGCGACTGGCAAAGTTTTAGGATGGGGTGCCAGGCCCCGCCCTTCCTTTTTGACCCCTCCTACTTCTCATAAGCCCCACCCCTTATAGAATCCACCCACTCCATCCCCTGTATTCCACATATTGTGTCAGAAGTACACAGCTCAGCATCACAGGACATGGTATACAGCTCAGCATCACAGGAAACAATATACAGCTCAGCATCACAGGACACAGTGTACAGCTTAGCACTAAAGGACACAATATACAGCCCTAGCATCACAAGACACAGTATACAGCTCAGCATCACAGGTGGGGTATATAGCAGCCAGTATCACAGGACACAGTATACAGCCCCAGCATCACAGGTGGGGTATATAGCAGCCAGTATCACAGATGGGGTACATTTCAGCCAATAACACAGGTGGGGTAAATTGCAGCCAATAACACAGGTGGGGTAAATTGCAGCGAATAACACAGGTAGGGTAAATTGCAGCCAATAACACAGGTAGGGTAAATTGCAGCCAATAACACAGGTGGGGTAAATTGCAGCCAATAACACGGGTAGGGTAAATTGCAGCCAATAACACAGGTGGGGTAAATTGCTGCCAATAACAGGTGGGGTAAATTGCACCCAATAACACAGGTGGGGTAAATTGCAACCAATAACACAGGTTGGGTAAATTGCAGCCAATAACACAGGTGGGGTAAATTGCAGCCAATAACACAGGTGGGGTAAATTGCAGCCTATAACACAGGTGGGATAAATTGCAGCCAATAATACAGGTGGGGTAAATTGCAGCCAATAACACAGGTGAGGTAAATTGCATCCAATAACACTGGTAGGGTAAATTGCAGTCAATAACACAGGTAGGGTACATTGCAGCCAATAACACAGGTAGGGGTAAATTGCAGGCACCCTTGCTGCTGCGGGGCTCGCAGCACTGACAGACCCTTCCCCCGAAGTCGGGACACAGTCCTGCACTTACCCCATCTATTAGCAGGCTGGCAGTGTGCAGAGTCCGGCGAGCGGGGAGCGTGCTGGAGTGTGCAGAGTCCGGCGAGCGGGGAGTATGCTCTCCATGCTCCAGTGACATCCTCCTTCTCCTCCAAGATAGGCATCCAATAGGATCGCCTGTCTTCTCCGCCAATCAGGAAACTGGTAACATACCGGCGCTTCCTGATTGGCTGAGAGCGGTTCCAAGTTAGAAAGGCAAATGGTCATTTGCCTTCCTAAGGGCTTGTGGCGGCACACTTTGCGCCACAAGGCACACTTTAATGAAGCAAATTAAAGCCTATAATGAGATGCTTCATGGACACCCCCCGCTGCGGTAATTCATGCGGCTGGCGCTGCAAAGGGGCCGGCCGCATGAATGGGGGGGTGGTCACGGGCAGCCATGGATAGATTCATGCTATGCATGAATCTTTCCATGACATAGAGGGGGTGACAGGAGAGAGGGGGGCGGTGCCCATACGCCCTGATGGATGGGCCGCCACTGCTCTACAGCATAGAAATGTAGCACCCTCCTAGTTCAGAGTAGGCTGCTAGGTAAATTTAGTAAGCTCCTCTGTAATCAGTGGAGCATGATTTGATTGCTTTGGCCTGTTCAGTGTTTCATAGGCTGCTGTTCTGCTACTTCCAACATACAAACAAACAAGAGCGCACACTAAGTGCATTAAAAGCTTTAATGTTAAAATCAACTGCAATTTGACCACTCACCAAATTAAAATAGAAAAAAGCATGTACTCAACACTCCCAGCATGGACACTTCTATGTGTTCACTCTTGTAGTCCTGGATAGCAGTTTTACACAAATAAGGAGTGAAAGGCAAAACCCAAAAAAGCAGTCACATATGGGCACAGCGGTACTAAGAAAAACTACACTTTATTTAAATGTTCAGCACAATTGTTAGTAAAAAGACTTGCCAGTGTTCCTGGCCGTTTCCGCGGTGGTGCGCGCACCCCCGTGCGCACGCGCCGGAAACGGCGCCAGACGGCGCCTATTTAAACTCTGGAGATCCTGCACCAAGTTGCTGCTCGTTCTACAGCGTTCCAGACCTGTGGGCCTCAGCTCCCTACCTGTTCCTGTGTTTCATCTGTTTCCTGTTGACCCAGCTTGCCTTGACCTGTTGTCCGCTACCTGCATCGACCCCAGCTATCCACGACCATCCGCTTGTCTACTCCTCTGTACCTCCGCTGCCCGCCCGTTAACGAACCTTTGCCTGAACTTGACGATCCACTTGCCTAAACCCTTTTGTACCTCTCTGCCTGCACGTTGCCGACCCTGCTTGTACGACCATTCTCCTGTTTGCACGACCTTCTGGAATCTCACTACAACATCTGTGACCATCCAGCCCTCATGCCATCCCGCACTCTCGGGCCTCTGTCTACACTACCAGGGGTCCTTGAATCGGGTGCGCAAGAGCGGTTGTTCCCTGCACAAGACAGACTCCACCGTCAGGTACGTAACAGAAACGAGCAGCCATGACTGAGTCTGCGCAGGGAACACGCTCCGCTATGGACGACTTATGCGCCCACCTGGCTGGCCTCACCCAGGCCGTTAAGAACCTGCAGGAGGGATACACCCGGTTGGAGGAACGGGTACAGGAATTGTCTACCACCCCTGCCTCCGATTCCGCTGCTGCCCGCACCATAGTGGCCCTGCCCTCGGAACCCAAGGTCCCGCTGCCGGATAAGTTTTCCGGGGACCAACGCAAGTTTCGGGTCTTCCGGAGCGCCTGCGACTTGCATCTGGGTCTCCAGCCACGGACATTTTCATTAGAGAGCACCAAGGTTGGATTTGTGATTTCTCTCTTACAGGGTGAACCCCAAGCCTGGGCCCTCAGATTGTGGGAGCAGACGACGCGGTACCGGTTCTTCTCCCGACGTCGTCTTCGTTGGAGCCCCCGTGAGACGAGGGTGTTAGACTCCCGGGTCCGAACCCCAAGTGGGACATTCTCTCTTTAGTGTTTAGGTTGGAACCACGAGAGATTACTTTTACAGGCACCGACCTCTGGGTCTACGTTCAGCGTCCGCGAGGCCTTCTGGGCTTTGAACGCAACCAGGGGCCTTTTGAATAGGCCGTCGCCCTGGAACCCAAGGCTCCCGTCCCGGTGATACCACGCCCGTCGTCGCCTTAGCCTCCGTCCCCACCATCTGTTAAGGACATGGGCAAGGAGGTTGGCCCACATAGGGAGGACGTCCAAGAATTGCCGGACCCACTCCGGTCGGTCCACCCGCGTATTCAGCAGGTATCGCCTCGCACAAGGGACGCGTCTGAGTCAGTACCGACGAGCAAAG
>BLSH010351783.1:225010-238258 GCA_018402905.1 Glandirana rugosa | reverse complement strand
TTATGTCACTTGAAAAACCATCTCAACCGAATTATATACTCATTAGTACATAAGAGATAATTCATGTCTAAAGCAATTACCAATAACAAAAATGGCAATTATCCATTGTCAAAGCTCTCTTAACTCTGAATATATATGCTTGCCAACTTCTCATCACATTCAAAACTAAGGTGTCTTCATACAATCTTTCTTCTGAGCCATAACTTTATTAGATGCAGAGAAAAATCTTGTTTCACTTTTGCTAACAACATGATTTTTACTTAAAGTGTATGAAAAGGCAAAACTCTTTTTGGAATGAGCACTGAGCGGTTAGACTCTCTGTCAAGTGTTACTGTCCCAGCTGTGAAGATTCACCACTCTATTTATCCTATTATCCTAACTATCCTAACCGGTAACTATTGTTGCCGAGACAGAAAGTAATCCAAAAGTGTAGAGTGGTCACCACAGCAATGGCTGAGAGGTAAATCATCCAATGGGGGCAAATGTTTCAGTGAAAAATGTATAGGATGAGTATTACTATCCTTTCCTCCTATTTCTCATTGTATCTAGAACATTAAAGATTGCTATACATGGTTTGAATTTTGTCTGGTTTCTAATGACTGAGCCCTCTAGGCCCCCTTCTGCCCTTTCAATATAGTGTATAACAATCTTATTTTTTCTGTTTCAATCATTTTTATTAGTTTTACAAAATAAAGTAATACGATTTAGTATACCTTTTTGCATTGTTGAGGCTATCAAGAACAGTAAAGGCATATAATAGTATCAAAATCGAGGTATATCAGTATAGTCACATATCTCAATTTGGTGATACTCGCAACTGCTGAGGTATCCAGAAACAGTCCGCATTATCAATAACCACCAGTTTTGACTCAAACATGCATATAAGAAAAAAAAAAGGGCGGGGGGGACAAACGCTTGAACTACAGTAAAGAAAACGAAATGCAGAGGAGTGAGGCCAACTTGCACCAGTCCCTCCATCACACGGTCCAGTTAGTATAACACTCTTCTAGGAGTCGACCAGAAGTGAGGGATTAACCCGGGGGGACTAAACCCAGAGTGATCCCATCAAAAATCTTATTAACAATGTAGATTTAAAGATATAAAAGGTTTCATACTGTGATAAAACAATCTTAGTTTTTCTTTTAGCCTGCGGGTTGAACTAAAAAAAAAAAATCCAAAGCTGGTTATACATTGTGCAAATTTATCAGGGATCGGACAGAACGCTGAGTGGATGGCCCTTTTGAGTGGATATCTCAATCTGGTGAGATTCGCAACTGCTGAGCTATCCAGAAACAGTCTTAATTTTCAATAACCACCGGTTTTGACTCAAACATGCATGTACGAAAAAAAGGGGGGGGGGACAAATGCTTGAACTACAGTAAAGACAGTCTAAAGCTCTATGCAGAGGAGGAAGGCCAACTTGCACCAGTCCCTCCACCACATAGTCCAGTTAGTATAACACTCTTCTAGGAGTCGACCAGAAGCGAGGGATTAATCCAGGGGGACTAAAGCCAGAGTGATCCCATCAAAAATATTATTAACAATGTAGATTTGAACATATAACAGGTTTCATACTGTGATAAAACATCCTTAGTTTTTCTTTTAGCCTGCGGGTTGAACTAAAAAAAAAAATCCAAAGCTGGTTATACTTTGTGCAAATTTATCAGGAATTGGACAGAATTCTGAGTGGATGGCCCTGTTGACTCCCTTCTATCCAGCATCCTTCCACTGAAAAATTATGGAAACCAGAGAGAAAAATGTTGGCCAAACAGTGGCTACATGTCAGAATACAATATCCTGGCTTGGAAGACTTGTCCATCTGGAATCTGCATAGATTTTTTTTGTTCAGCTGTTTCATTCACAGCGACTGCAAATAAAGCACCATAGGGGCTTTTATCCTTCTAAACTCTACCCAAATAAATAACTTGAATAACAATTTATATAAGGTTCCCACTTATGTACAGAAATTCAGATCTTTAACATATATGCAGCTTTGCTGTATAATTTTCTATTCTTTTTTGTATTTCTTTTTCTGAAAATCCTTAATTTTGTATGTATCAACAAATATTGTTAAAACCTAAGTAAGCTTGTAAATGATGTTTAGTGACCCTTTAATTTTTTTTTTTTATTATTGCCAGTCAAAAATACTATTTAGAAATAATGAATTGCAGTTAGATCTTGAACAACCAGAGCTAGACTGTGGGCTTCGCCAAGGAGAATAGTATACACTGAAATAATTATATTTTTAAAGCAAAATTAATGCAATAATACTGCTGAGTTTAAGGTTATCCTTGTCAAAGAGGCAGCTGAGCTGACTGGCCTGACTGACATGATCACTATAGCAACAAATTCATTCCACAAAATGTTGACTCATAATGCCATGACAAGGTTAAATGCACAGCGAGAGACATTCCCCAGCAATAACCACCTGTTATTTGGTAGAAAAGTATATTTCCCAGGAAGGGTCAGACCCCTGCTGATTTCAAAGCATGCATGGCTAGGACTGGTGGTCAGCTCTGAAAACCTAGCTGTAAAAGAAAAATTGAAGATATTTTATTAGTCATCAAATGCACTTTCAAATGGCCAATCACACATACATTTTTTTCTGCACTCTGAACTCTTAATCATCCCCAGGTAGTCTCAGAAATATCCACTCCAAAAGACACTAGAACATTCTTTTATTCAGATAATATTTTGAAATGTCATTTTTAACACTAACCTTTACTGAAATAAAGGGTGACACTGCTTACTCTTCATCTGAAAATGCTAGTTGCCTAGTTGGCATACTGATCCAATAGTTCCAATACCTTCTGAGCCACTAAAGCCTGGTACACACGATGAGAATATCAGACGTGTTGTATTGTATTGTAATGTATTCTTTCATTTCCTAGCATGCATGGTCATGGTCTACCGATTTATTTATTTTTTTGTTCGTTCTGGTATCATACGAGAAACATTTTTGTGTTCGTCCCTTCAGATAATTTTGCCTGAGCTGTCATAATTGGCTTTTGAAAGCTGTGTACTAACGATCAAACTATTGTACAATCGTTTAAAAAGCTTGATTTTTGGTCCGATTTTCTGATCGTGTGTACTAGAGCTCTTTCACAATGGTGGGTGGGGGAGCAGTAAAAACAGGGGGCTGAGTTGCCCGAACACACACCAGAATTCTAACATTACAGCAGGACAGGGTTTTACACATGCTGCAGCCTTGGTTATGTTAATTTGGACTACCGAGGTTGAAAGGCAAAACCGCCAGTCAAACTTGGCCATTGAGATCAATAGGGCCGCATTGCAACTGTAAGCCAAACGTGGCTGAGAGTTGTGGAGCTGTCCCACTATGTAAAATTGTTCGGCAGTTTAAAAAAAAAAGGTAAAAAGAAACATGATGCAATACCACACTCTTAGCAATCCACCATGGATTACACAGGTCTACACAGGTCAAGCATTTTCTATACCAAAATGCTGCTGCCAGCAGGAAAAATGTTTAGGAGAGCTGGGCAAACACCCTGTGTGCATGAAGCCTTAAAAGGAGGTCAGAGACGGCAGCCTTTCATTTTTCTATATACTCTGTACATGAGGGGTGCTCAGCCCACGGGCCACATGTGGCCCTCAGAGCTCTCTGATGTGGCCCTTGACCTCAAACTGATTGCAGGAGTTATTTTGCACTTTCAGAAAGTGGACTATACTTGCAAGATGTAATAGAAGTCTATAGCAAAGCGCAGGTAACTGGCAGGAAAGCCGCAGATTCAGTGCGGGTAAACTGCAGCACATCAGAAGCCTTATAGGGGACTCAGGACAGTAAGGACTCATTTACATTTGTGGTTTGGGGGGGAGGTATAACCCCATAGTTGAGACGTGTTTTTACCACACCCACCAACCACTGGTGTAGTGTCGGGGTTCGCAATGACAACCCATGCTCTAGGGGGCCTGTGTGGCTTCCCTGTCACATTCTGTTTTACACTTGGACAGGAGGGGTGGTGGGGGCAGCATATACAGAAACCGATCCTCTCCATTTTCCTCCTGCAACTGCTGAAAGCCAGCTTCCCCTCCTCTCCCTCCAACATTAAGTGGCTGCAGGAGGAAAATCTTTATTATGCTATTCAAAATAAAACATTTGAAATTCTGAACCATTTAATATTATTAATTTTTAATAAAAACAGGGGAAAAAGAGGAGAAAGTGCCATCTAAGTGTAGCATTAATAGTAACTTTAATAGAAAGCGGTTATAAAAACTAACATAGCAAGTATAAGTAAAAGCTCATCTGTAATCAATGTAGTAGTGAACATCCTGTCCTGCAAGGCCGCTGCGTGTGGGTGAACAATGGTGTTGTCTGGTTGGGCGAGGGGAACCAAGGACACAGCTAGGAATCCTGGAACGGCCTTACGCCGACTTGAAGCGCATCTTGTGTGCACACATGAGCTGATGTGACATCAGAAGGAGGAGATGAGTTGCTGAATGACAGGCTATGCAATCAGAGCCGACTGCTCCTTCTAGAAGCCTAATTCATTTCATTACGGCCCATGACCAGTTACCAAATCACTTAAGTGGCTCTCGCTCTTCATAAGGTTGATCATCTCTATTATACATTAAAGTGGATGTAAACCTGATTCATGAAATTTGACCAGGGCACATCTATCTCTTATCTCTACTGTTTTCTTATCTCTCTCCAAAGCCCTAAGTCCTGTGTGTTTCTGCTGTTTTGTTCCGCTGTTATCAGCATGATAACATCTGACAAGTTCTCCGTCAACCAATAAAACCAGCCTGAAATTTGTGTCGTGGGAGGTTACTATAAATAGATTAGCAGAGAGCTTGTCTTGTCACAGCACAGCTCTGCACATTCCTTTCTTCCTCTATGTGGAGTGGGGGTGTGTGCCTTTCCTCCAATCAGCTGTCTTGGCCGTATGCCAAGAATACACTTCCTGTGCTGAACAGGAAGAGAAAATCTCTAACACGATGTGCACTTTCTAAAGAATATATAAAGCTGAAAACAGCAGATATACATGTAATACTTATGTAGGGAGATTTATTTCATTCCTGTGTATCATCTGAGGCTATTCACTTCACTGGGTATATGTGAGGGTTTACATCCACTTTAATGATGTCACATGCAGGTGGTGTGGTCTATTGTACAATTATCCCTTATCCTTTTAAATAACTAAAAGCCTCTGAAACGCCACTACTACAATCCTTCACTATCCATGTCACAAACCAATGATTGATTATTATGGTATCTAAAAACAACCTGCATATCTAACATTAGGGCTTTTTCTGTGCACAGGCCAGCAAATATTTTATCCAGTGAGACTAAAATTCTGATAGCTTCCCATTCTATAAATGATTGCCCTGTGCCAACGGAGACTAAAACATGTTTTCTTAAAACACTACCTCTTCTAATGTCGCTTATAAATGAAACCTATGCTGAAAGAATGACAAGGGCTGCCACCTTGTAAAAAAAGGTGGTGGCCTGTTTCTCATGCAATCAGAGATCATTGCAATCCAAGAGAGGTCAGCAAAGGCAGGCTAAATACAGTACAAGTTTCTTTTTTGAGATGCTCTTGTGCATTCCACATGCCTTTTTTTTTTCAAAATGTCTGTACTTGCATACCTCCAGGTTGTTAGCAGGGTATTGAAATCATGCTTTGGAAGCTTCTTGGTTGCAGAGAATACTTTACTTTCATGGAGGATATCTTTATCATGGCTTTACATCACGTAGGCAGAAAACAGGAAGAGAACACAAACGAGTGCATATAACAGAATATAGGCAATACTTCCTGTTATATCACAGAATAGATGTACTATACTCTATAATACTACAGTACCACCTGCTGGCATAGACAGCTATAATGCATATAGTATATAGTTCACAGTACAGAGTAACATTGCTGTTGCTTTTCCAACACCCCTTATCAACAGCATGTGCTTTGTCAAATTATATTCAGTCCCTTCTAGAAATAACTATGATGTTCCTTCAACAAAGACTTGGTGAGTGCATCGGCAGTCATCTCCTCTGATGGGCAATATTGAATGTCAATAGCACCTTGCTCTTGATTGTCCTCAGTAGGTGATACTTGACATCAATGTGTTTGGTCCTAGGATTGACCCTTTCTGATTGCATGAGCTTTATACATCCCTGGTTGTCCTCAAAAATGGGAATTGGTTTTGACATGTCTAACCCAATGTACACAAAATGTTGACGAGTCCATATTGCTTCTTGAAATGCGTGCGCTGCTGCAATGTACTCTGCTTCAGTTGACGATAGAGCGACAGTTGCTTGCTTTTTAGATCAACTCATGGTTCCTTCCCCATACTGAAAGATGAATCCACTTGGGGGTTTGCAGTCTGTGCAGTCCCCAGGCCAATCGGCATCCACATATCCGACCAGTTTTGGATTGGATGTTGCTGGTAACTGTAACTTCATCTGAATTTTTCCTTTGAGGTATTGCATCAAAGTGTTTTTTCAGCTTGTGAACTGATTGTAATCCCCTTCTTGTTCAAAACAAGTTATAATGTCATCAACATAGATAAGGATGTATATCCATGGGGCGTGTCCAAGATGGCCACTGGAGCGGACGTGTAGGCAGCGAGCTCTGGCCTCATCTCCGACTTTTCTCTGGATACCCTGCAGGTACCTGGCTGGCAGACGTGTAGGAGGGAGCGGATCGCACTGTGAGGGGAATGAGAAAAGAATTGTACCCCTCCAGCTCCCGCAAGTCCCAGCACAGGACACAGAATGTGCAGAAGGCCGCAGGCGCCGGACTGTCCCCAGCCAAAGCTGTGAACATGGTGTCAACATGCAAACAGTGTAATGCAAATGTATGTACCATTCTATAATGACAAAACAAAAACTTTTCTGTTAAAAAAAAAGGATGTATATCCATCTGTCTTCTTGATTCCTGGAGTTGAGACAGGGGTCTGCTTTACTTCTTGAGAATCCCTCTCTGCTAAGTACTTTGTTCACTTTCTCATTCCACATCCTTGCAGATTGCTTAAGACCGTAGATTCTCTTCTGAAGTTTACACACAAGGTTGTCTCCTTGCTCAAACCCTGGTGGATGCTCCAGGTAGAGGTCTTCCTTAATGTTTCCATATAGGAAAGCAGTTTTAACATCTAGGTGTTTGACTTGCATGCCCTTTCCGGCTGCAATGCTAAGAAGCTCTCTGATGATGGAGTGTTTTATGGTGGGAGCGAATGTTTCATCGGAATCTTCACCGAGTTTCTGGGAGTAACCCTTGGCAACTAGTCTGGCTTTGTATCTATGGATATTCCCTTCTGCATCTGACTTTACTTTGAAAGTCCACTTGCTTCCTATAGTTTTGCAGTTAGGAGGGAGTTCTGTGAGTGTCCAGGTTTTATTTTCTTGAAGTGACTTTAATTCTTCTTTTGCTGCCTTTCTCCATTTATTGGCTTCATTTTTTGGCAGTTTTTCTATGTCTTCCCGGGATGTTGGTTCAAGTATGCTGTGTGGTTTGACAGTTTGTGGGGTGGTATTCCCTTTGTAATCCCAGTGGATCTTCTGATTTCAGACAATTCAGCAGGATCTGGTGGGGAACTTGATTTAGGCATTGTGAGTTCCACCTCTTGTTCTGACTCCTGCATAGATTCACTTTGGTCGACCTTTTCTTCTGGTTTGTTGGGCATATTCACTTCACAGCTTTCAGCTATCAGTGTTTCTGGTGATGGATCCTCATAAAATTAAACACTACGGCTTATTGTCACTTTGTCAGTCTTTGGGTGTATGATTCTGTAATCCTTAGCTTGCTCACTGTAGCCTACTAAAATGCCCTCTATGGCTCTGTTCTCCAGCTTGGATTGCTTCTCACTTGGAATATAAGCATATGCTTTACATCCAAATACTCTGATGTGCCCTTTTCTAGGCTTTGATCCATGCCACATTTTGAATGGAGTACTTTTAATAGCTCTTGAGGGTAGCCTGTAGGTAGATTGCAGCCATGACTGATTCTCCCCAGTACTTGTGAGGTAGATTGGCATCCGACAACATGCACCTGGTCATTTCTATAAGAGTACGATTTTTCCTTTCTGCTATAACATTTTGTTCAGGAGTGTATGGTGCAGTTGTCTGGTGTACTATTCCTTGTCTCTTCAGGTATGATGCCCCTTCTTTGCTTATGTATTCTCCCCCATTGGCAGTGCATATTATTCCTGGTTTGCATTAGAATTTGTTGCTAGACATGGCAACAAACTTTTGAAGTTTCTCTGATGTTTCATTCTTGTGTTTCATCAGATACAGTCAGGTCCATAAATATTGGGACATCAACACAATTCTAATCTTTTTGGCTCTATACACCACCACAGTGGATTTGAAATGAAACAAACAAGACGTGCTTTAACTGCTGACTCTCGACTTTAATTTGAGGGTATTTACATCCAAATCAGGTGAACGGTGTAGGAATTACAATAGTTTGTATATGTGCCTCCCATTTTTTAAGGGACCAAAAGTAATGGGAAAATTGGCTGTTCAGCTGTTCCATGGCCAGGTGTGTGTTATTCCCTCATTATCCTATTAACAAGGAGCAGATAAAAGGTCCAGAGTTAATTTCAAGTGTGCTATTTGCATTTGGAATCTGTTGCTGTCAACTCTCAATATGAGATCCAAAGAGCTGTCACTATCAGTGAAGCAAGCCATCATTAGGCTGAAAAAACAAAACAAACCCATCAGAGAGATAGCAAAAACAGGTGTGGTAAAATTAACTGTTTGGAACATCCTTAAAAAGAAAGAATGCACCAGTGAGCTCAGCAACACCAAAAGACCCGGAAGACCACGGAAAACAACTGTGGTGGATGACCGAAGAATTCTTTCCCTGGTGAAGAAAACACCCTTCACAACAGTTGGCCAGATCAAGAACACTCTCCAGGAGGTAGGTGTATGTGTGTCAAAGTCAACAATCAAGAGAAGACTTCACCAGAGTGAATACAGAGGGTTCACCACAAGATGCAAACCATTGGGGAGCCTCAAACACAGGAAGGCCAGATTAGAGTTTGCCAAACAACATATAAAAAAGCCTTCACAGTTCTGGAACAACATCCTATGGACAGATGAGACCAAGATCAACTTGTACCAGACTGATGGGAAGAGAAGAGTATGGAGAAGGAAAGGAACTGCTCATGATCCAAAGCATACCACCTCATCAGTGAAGCATTTCATATTTATTGATGATGTGACTGCTGACAAAAGCAGCAGGATGAATTCTGAAGTGTTTCGGGCAATATTATCTGCTCATATTCAGCCAAATGCTTCAGAACTCATTGGACGGTGCTTCACAGTGCAGATGGACAATGACCCGAAGCATACTGCGAAAGCAACCAAAGAGTTTTTTAAGGGAAAGAAGTGGAATGTTATGCAATGGCCAAGCCAATCGCCTGACCTGAATCCTATTGAGCATGCATTTCACTTGCTGAAGACAAAGCTGAAGGGAAAATGCCCCAAGAACAAGCAGGAACTGAAGACAGTTGCAGTATTACTTTTGGTCCCTTAAAAAGTGGGAGGCACATATACAAACTGTTGTAATTACTACACTGTTCACCTGATTTGGATGTAAATACCCTCAAATTAAAGCTGAAAGTCTGCAGTTAAAGCACATCTTGTTGGTTTCATTTTAAATCCATTGTGGTGGTGTATAGAGAATTGTGTCGATTTCCCAATATTTATGGACCTGACTGTAAGTGGTTGTGTACCTGGAATAATAATCAATCAATGAAAGTCAGTAGATATATATTCCCGCCTAACATGGGAGTTTTCATTGGACTGCAAACGTCACTGTGTATGAGCTGCAGGGGGTGAGTAGTTTTTCTTTGAGAAGCCTGTGGAAGGGGAGCACGTGTGGCTTTTGCTGCAATACAGCACTTGCATTTCATGAGCACTTTGCAAGGCATTATTGACAAATCTTCCGATAAGCCTCTCTTTATAATATCCTGTATAGCTTCTGGATATCTGTGCCCGAGCCACTTGTGCCATAAGTGAATACATTTTCTGTGTATGTCATTAGAGGCTATATTGGCTTGCTGGTCTATGGTGAAGAGCTTGTATAGGTGATCATCCAGTTTTCCTTTTGCGAGGAATTGCTTATTGTTGTGAATTGTGCATTCATCACCCTGGAATTTAACTGTAAGACCATTGTTTGCAAGACTTTTCACTGATAGAACGCTGCCTTCTAGTTCTGGAACATGCAGCACTTTCTTTACAAAGATGCTCTGCGTGCCTTGTAGTGTAATGCAGTTCAGGAAGCCCTGGCCTTTACCTTCGGATGTTTCCCGTTTTCTAGGAAAACTTTGTCTTTTGCGCTGTAATCAATGTTTGTGAATAATTTCTCATCGCTAGTCATGTGGCTTGTCGCACCTGAGTCTATGCACCAGCCCATGGCTTGCCGCTCTTTGTCACTTTAAAGGTGTCACTCCATGATGTGTCTGTCAGTAATCAGCACTTGCCACAAGTCATCCTTATTCAAAATCATTTCCAGTTTAAATTTCCACAGCTGGTAATTGGCATTGTTCAGCTTTGCTATTGCAAACTTCACATATGAACCTTTTGCCATCTTTGCATACAGTGCTCACTGATTCACTGTAGAATTCTTTCCAGTGTCCTGGTTTCCTGGTGCCCATAGTCTATTAGCAGGGTATTGAAATCATGCTTTGAAAGCTTCTTGGTTGCACAGAATATTTTACTTTCATGAAGGATATCTTTATCATGGCTTTACATCATGTAGAAAGAAAACAGGAATAGAATACAAACAAGTCCATATAACAGAGATAGGCAATACTTGTTATAGCATAGAATATAGGGATGCACCAATACCATTTTTTTTACACTGAGTATGAGTACCGATACTTTTTTTTAAGGACTCACTGATACCAATTACCAATACCTATCATCTGGGTAGAGGGGGGGGGTTGGTAGGGAGTTGGGTGAGGCTGGAGTGAGGTGAGGCAGGGTGGGAGTAGAGGGGTAAGTGAGGACAGGGTAGTTGAGGGTGGGGTGGGAGAGTTGGGATGGGAAAGGCTGTGATCGCTCGGGGAAAGAGAATGAAGATGGGAGGGTCATATTGGGAGACATGGGAGCAGAGTTGACAGCTGGTGGAGGGAAGGAGGAGGCAACAGGTAGAAGTGACAGTTGGCCTGGAGGGGAGAGGAGGACGCAGGGATTGTGCCCACCAGAGAAAAGACTTCTGCAAGGCATTAAAGATCCCATGACTCCTCTGCTCCCATGATACAAGAGACTGCTCCCATGCCACAAGAGACTGCTCCCATGCCACAAGAGACTGCTCCCATGCCACAAGAGACTGCTCCCATGATACAAGAGACTACTCCCATGGCACAAGAAACTGCTCCCATGGCACAACAGACGGCTCCTATGATACAACAGACTGTTCCCATGATACAACAGACTGCTCCCATGGCACAAGAGACTGTTCCCATGACAACAGACTGATCCCATGACAATATAAGAGGTCTAAACAGACCCCCATACCTCTTATTTTGAGACAGAGAAAGGGACTAAAGATAGTCCCTTTTCTCTGCAGCACTTTATTTCAATGAATGAGGAATTTCTCGTTCACTGATAAAATGACAGTCTGATACATAACACTCGCGCTTACTATTATCAGCTATCAGTGGGACATATATCAGCGATCTTAGTGATCGCTGCTTGCGCTCTCTGTACTAAAGGGGGGGTTTGGTAACTTCACCCCCACCCGGACTGCTTCCCCTTCTCCCTGCCGCCATCCCCAGCCTGTCAGCTGAAGAAGCTGCAGGCTGTGGGAGAGGAAGGAGGGATGCCGCTTGGAGCAGCGATGGATCAGGGGTACAGGAGCCGGTATGGGTGGTGATCTGACTGGTGGGGGGGCACATCTGGATTCCCCCAAGCCCCATGCAGCACCCGAAGCTAGCAGGAGTGGCAGAGGAGGGATGCCGGCTAATGATGGTAGCTGTGGGGATCAGGTTTGGGGGGGTCCGATAGGGTGTGGGGTGGGGATGGGGAAATCAGTGCTGGAGAGGAAGAAGGGGGTGAAGGGGATAGGAAAGGAGAGGGGGGCAGTTTTAGGTGGAAGGGAGCAGCAGGAAGTGGAGAGCCAGGGGACAGGGAAGGGGCGGCATGGGGGGGATGGTCACTTTTAGGGTTAATAACTTTGATCAGCGGATTGTAATCCACTGATCAGGGTTAGAGAATTGTCTGCCGAACAATTCTGATATATCATTAAAGTGACCATAAGCTTATAGGAGAGGAAGAAATTAGGGGAGTGGGCCCGGCGGCCCTTGAGATGCTCGGGCCCCTTACAGCAGTACTGCCCTGGCCACACCCCCTCTCCAAGTCCTGGCCACTCACTGACAGGCAAGCGCCCCATGATCTCCTTGCATGCTAAGTTTATTGGATAGGAGGAGGCAGGGGGAGGATCTGAAAAAAGCTCTCCTGTTAACCTTGGCAGCTATGGGACCAGAGGAAGACAGAGAGGACATCCTGCCGGAGGAGGGAAGGAGACGTACCGATACTTACGAAAATGCCTAGTATCGGCACCGGTATAGGTGCATCCCTAATAGAATACATGTACCATACTCTATAACAGTGTTTCTCAACCCTGTCCTCAAGTACCCCCAACAGGCCATGTTGTGTGAATTTCTCTTAGATAAAATAGCTGTTCAAATAGCTCTATAATACTAAAGCGCCACCTGCTGGCACAGACAGCTATAATGCATATAGTATATACAGGGTGGGCCATTTATATGGATACACCTTAATAAAATGGGAATGGTTGGTTATATTAACTTCCTGTTTGTGGCACATTAGTATATGTGAAGGGGGAAACTTTTCAAGATGGGTGGTGACCATGGCGGCCATTTTGAAGTCGGCCATTTTGAATCCAACTTTTTATCGACAGACACGGTCGTCCACCGCGAAATCATAATATCTCGATAAACTTGTCGATAAAATAGATTCTCTTTAAGTGTGTTGTACCGGACAACCCCCATGAAC
Source organism: Glandirana rugosa (assembly GCA_018402905.1). Taxonomy (NCBI): domain Eukaryota; kingdom Metazoa; phylum Chordata; class Amphibia; order Anura; family Ranidae; genus Glandirana; species Glandirana rugosa. The sequence continues at coordinate 225,276 of BLSH010351783.1, read as the reverse complement.
TCCTGTCCCAACTCTTTGTGACAATATCTCATACCATGTACATAAGATAATCCCTACGTGGATATGGCCACGGCTATGATCCGTAAAAGCATTCATAGCCATGCAGAGGAAGGGAGGAGGCCGTCCTACAGGAGAGACAGAAGGAGACCAGGGTATCGACGGTTCCAATTGTCCTCTCGAAAAAAGTCTAGGAGGGGGACGGAGGAGGATAGGTTATTTGAATCGTACGTTCCTCTAGTACCCCGCGAACGGACAGTCACTCACCG
>BLSH010351783.1:171159-199073 GCA_018402905.1 Glandirana rugosa | reverse complement strand
AATGTTTCTCAGTGATTCAAAGGACCCCAAATGCGCCGCCTCCAAAACCACAGCAGCATTGGAGTCGTCAGAAATTGCCCAATTATGAGCGTGATTAAGCAGAGCCGCAAATTACTTCTGAAGATTGGGACAAGCCTCCCTCCAACTAAGGTCATTTAAGTATGAAAGGAAAAATCTCTTGTACGACCACCCAAATATTCAGGTAATGCAGGTTCACTCCAGAGATCCACAGATCTGTGAGACACCCAATAATACAAAGTGAAACAGTGGGTAAATGTATTCTCAGGTGTCCGAGGTTTATTTGACAAGCAAGGGTTTTTATACAGTCTAGGGAACAAAGGTGGGGGCTTACAAAAGTGTGTACGTGTTACAAAAATACTGTCATAGTTAGCATCACGCGCTGGTCAGCAAATAAACTTTGCACCTATACACAGGTAAAAACTGGTTTCGCCCTAACGAAGCATTTTGCTGTTGACCAGACAAGATGTGTTGACCAGACATGATGTGTTGGTCAGATAACAAATATAGCCAGCCATAAACATGAGTCAATAGGGCAAAAGTCTTATGCAAGTTAAAAACAACAGCTCAAAAGTGCTGCCTTCAGCACGCATACATTTCATCTCATATAATTGTCATTTAGACACAAAAATGAAGTTTTAAGCTATATTGCCTTACAAAGTATAACTTTGTTCAGCCTAGGGGGCCTAGCCCTCCATAGGAAGGGAAAAACAGTCGATTCCAATTGGCGAAAGAAGGACTTCGGGATCCACACTGGGGCATTTCTCAGAGTATAAAGAAATACTGGGAGTAACTTCATCTTAATCAAATTAATTCCACCTACAAGAGAAAGGGGTAGGTTATCCCAGGCTCTGAGCCACTTTTTAAGCTGAGTAAGTAGGGGATGAAGATTTAGTGAAATAAAGTCTGAGGTAATGGTAATACCTAAATAATGGATGGAGGAGGCCTATTGTAAGTGGGTTGAGGTTACCGCATGTCCAAGGGCCTGTTGGTCGATGGGCATAATTTGGGATTTACTCCAGTTAATCCTCAGACCTGACAGTGCAGAAAAATTAGAGATGATCTCCAGAGGCGCTGACAGCGAAGGTCCCAGATAACTGAGAAACAGTAACAGATCATCAGCATACAAAGCCAATTTTTCGGTGATTGTGCCCACCTTAATGCCTATCACCATCTCCGCGGCCAAAGGCTCCATGGCTAGGGCGAACAGAAACGGTGAGAGGGGGCAGCCCTGTCTGGTGCCCCGCTCGACAGAGAAGGGAGCAGAGAGGTGTCTGCTCAGCTTGACCTGCGCAGTTGGGGACCTGTAAAGGATGTCAATCCATTTGCAAAAGGAAGAACCAAAGCCAAAAGCTTTCAAGACTGCTTGCATAAACCCCCATGTCACCATATCAAATGCTTTTTCTATATCAAAGGCAAAATTGTCATATTAACAGGTTATTTCTCTCACATGGCATATGCATACTTGCAACTACACCCCAAAATACATTCTGCCACTCCTCCTGAGTATGGCGATATCACGTGTGAGACTTTTACACAGCCTGGCCACATACAGAGGCCCAACATGTAGGGAGCACCGTCAGGTGTTCTAAGGACATAAATGACACATATAATTTCTTGACTAGCTATTACACTTCTGAAGGCCCTGGAGCACCAGGACAATGGAAACAACCACAAAATGACCCCATTTTGAAAAGCAAACACCCCAATGTATATTCTTTGAGGCATAATGAGTCTTTTGAACATGTAATTTTTTTCCACAGGTTTTTGGAAAATGTAGAAAAAAAATGAAAACACATTTTTTTTACACAAAGTGGTCAATTTATAAGATATTTATAACACATAGCATGTACATAGCAAAAAATGACACCCAAAATACATTTTGCTACTCCTCCTGAGTATGGCTATACCACATGTGTGTAAGGAACCATCTGGGGCCATTGCATTGCCTATGAGCGGGCACATGTAGCGTGTGTGCGCATCCGTGCGCATTTGCGTGCGCTTGTGCGCACGCGTATGCGCTGGCATTGGCGCCAAAATGCCCATTTAAGCTGGCAGCACCCTGCAATCAGTGCTGTCTGTTCTACGGCGTTTGTGTGTTCCTGAGCGACCTGTTATCCTGATTATCTTTTCCTGTGACCCGGCTTGTCTTGACCCTGCTTTGATCTCCGCCTGCACTGACCTCGGCTTCCACAACCACTCTTCTGCCTGCTCCCTTGTACCTTGCCGCTTGCCTGTTAATGAACTCTGCCTGTGCCTGACTATTCTCCTGCCTGACCCTTCTGTACTGCACCGCCAGCCTGTTACTGACCCGGCCTGCACCACTACGCCTCTGCTTGCACGAGCTCATCAAGGACCTGCACATCACCACCAGTGACCCAGTCCGACCCTCGTGCCTCCCTGCACTCCCAAGCCTCCTGTTTACTCTACCAGGAGTTCCTGAATCAGGGTCCTTAGAGAGGTTGCCCACTGCATAAGTCAGACTTCACCACCAGGTACGTGACAATGTGCGAGACTTTTAAACAGCCTGGTCACATACAGAGACTCAACATGCAGGGAGCACCTTCAGGATGAGCACTGATGTGGCATGGATGAGGCACGGATGAGCACTGATGTGGCATGGATGAGGCATGGATGGGCACGGATGGGCACAGATGTGGCATGGATGAGGCATGGATGTGGCATGGATGAGGCACAGATGATTTATGGATTAGCACGGATGAGGCATGGATGGGCATGGATGAGGCATGGATGGGCACAGATGTGGCAAGGATGAGGCACGGATGAGCACTGATGTGGCATGGATGCAGCATGAATGAGGTATGGATGGGCACAGATGAGGCATGGATGGGCATGGATGAGGCATAGATGTGCACGGATGGGCATGTATGAGGGGTGGATGAAGCACAGATGGTCATGTATGAGGCATGGATGAGGCATGGATGGGCACAGATGAGGCATGGATGGGCATGGATGAGGCACGGGTGGGCAGGGTTGAGCATGGATGAGGCATGGATGGGCATGTATGAGGCACAGATGAGGTACGGATGGGCATGTATGAGGCACAGATGGGTAAGTATGAGGCATGGATGGGCATGTACGAGGCATGGATGGGCATGAATAGGCACAGATCAGCGCTGTGGGCACTTCAGATCCAGCCCACAGTGCTGCTGCACTGGCTTCCTCCTTTCCTCACACGCTGTACCGATCGTGTGTGAGGAGAGGAGAGAGCTGAACCGGGAATGCAACGGTTTGTTGACAAGAGATCGCTCCATCATCGGACGGAATGATCACGTGGTAAAGGGCCGCTGTCATATGCCCTTTACCCCGATCCATTATGCGCCAGTCCGGAGGATCACGGGCGCTTCTGGGTGGAGAAGCTTGAGTTTGGGAGGATGTCATAGTACGCCTCGCAGAACTAGCCGATCACTCTGTAGCCATCATTTGGCTATGGCCCGGTCGGCAAGTGGTTAAAGAAGAACTTAATTAAAATAGTCAGGGACTGCTTAGCAACTGTTTAGACAATGAACACTGTTAATAGAAGCATGCAATGTACAATATAGTGTGTATAGTGCAGGAATCTGTAAGGCACAGAGTGCAAAGGTCGTTGTGGTATTCAGGGGTGGGTAACACAAAGAGCCCAAGGGTCAGGAGTGCGTAACATATGGAATGCAGGGGTCAGGAGTACGTATCACACAGAGTGCTTTGGTCAATACTAAGTTTAGGAGTACATAACACAGGTGCAGGAGTCCAGGGTACATAGCGCACATAATGCAGGGATCAGATATGTGTAACGCACTATTTCTAGGGAGCAGGGGTCAGGAGAAGTATTTGATGCACACAGTCTATGGATCAGGAGTCCAAATCAAGAGAGTGCAGAAGTCAGGGGTGTGTAACGCAGAACCACAATCCCCCCCCCCCCCCAAAAAAAATGCAAAATTCTCTCCACTTGCCAGTACAAAATTCACCTTCTAAAATCTCCACTTCTGGCAAAAATATTTGTTACCACCTAATCCTAGGTTATTAGGTCCCCCAAGTAAAATCCCCTCACCCCCCTTCCTGAACGTACAGATTTCAGGCACCAGAATGTCACGGGATATCCTTACTACCCAGACTCCCCCTCCGGTCGTGGCTCTAAAGTCTATTATTCTGGCAGGCATTAGGCAAGGAAGGATGCTGGCTGCTGCACTGGCTGGTAATATGGGCACTAGCAATGCCACTGGGGAGTAATCTCCAATGCTGTGGAATTGGGAGCAGCCTTTTGTGCCATTCCAACACAAGTTGAAACCAAAAATGAAACAAGGAAGAACCAATAATGTCTTTGTCATGTCAAAGGATTCTTTGAGGCTACCTATTATTTCCTGTGGAGAGTAAGAATCCCAACTTTTCTGTCTGCTCTGGAGTTAGGACTTCTAACATCCACAAAAACATCATGGTTTCAGATAGACATTATTTTTTTGTGGTCAAGTGCCTTCTTTTTTACATATTGCCAACCATCCCTACATTTACATTTTCATCATTTGACATGTTTAAAGTCATATTTGTGGCGGTGGGGGTGATAACACTATTTTACAGCACTGTGAGTTTAGACCTATAATAGTTCTTTAGAGCATGCTGGTTTTCTCTAGTACTTTCTTGTAACATATTGGTGGTCTCTATTAATCTCTAAATATATGGCAATAGCTTGTAATAATTTCTTAAAACATGTAAATAATCACTTGCATTATGATGGTAGTCTCTAGTAGTCTGTTCCAATGGACATTCTGGAGACAAGTTTACTTTAAACTGTTGGATAATTTTCTATTTGATAGCTGTATGCTGTATTTGACCAGCTTTACCTATTTTTGTGGAATTACTAATGGCACCTGTTGCCTGAAGCTTTTCCATGTTTATCTAAATAAAACTTTAGGTAGTTTTGTAAAAATGTAAGTTCCTCATTTCCAAAAAGACTCAAAAGAAAAACTATACAATCCTTACTGGATGATGTTACTGTCCATCCCAACTTCATTTGGTCTTCCCTTCCTGACAACAGTTGGTGCCTCCTCGAGGAATCAAGTACTTACATTCATGTGTGGTGGGGGTTTCCCAACAATAAAACTATTATGGGATACAATTCTTACTGTGTACTGTGTTATTATTACCCTGCTAACAACCTAAACTCCCTAAAACTCCCTCTGCTTCCCATACTTCCACGCTCAACTCCTGCAAAAAAAAATCAACTTTGTCTTATTATAGCAATGCCAATAAGACAAATTATTTCAAAACATCGGAAATCTCTAATAGTCCATTCACTAGCCAAACAGATTGAAGCTGTTAATGACATAATAAGAATAGAACTAGTGCATTATGATGACAGGACAGGATCTTTCTAAGCTACTTGGGCCTCCTGGATTATTTTTAACGTTCATCTTTTTCTTTACCCTTTTTCTTCTCCAGCTAGCTTTTCTTCTACATAATATTATCACTAAAACCACCCGAAGACCAACAGTAGGAAATGTAGGATACAATGCATGCCAACATAGTCTATGACTATGATAACATATGACATCTGCTTTGATTATGCCCATTGTTGAGACACAATAGTCTCTTCTTTGTAAATTCTTTCCTGTCTAGTTATGCATTTGAAAGAATAATGTATGTGCTACGTGTTTTTCTTTCAATAAAATCCAATTTTTTTTTTTTTTAAAAAAAGGTACTTGCATTTACATAAATACCTGTTTCTTATGTTTATATATGAACGTTCTTCAGTGCATTAACTAATGGCGCAGCTGCTAAGAAAACCATCAGCCTCAACAATCAGAATAATATAACAGAGCTTTTCTCTAATTAAGCCTCATTTTTTAACCAAAGCTCTAGCAGCCGTATCGATAGTCAGAAAGCCATTTATATTTCCTTAGGCTGCAGATGTCTTTTACATAGGAGTAAATTACTGAGAAATTCACAAAGGACATAGCTGCAAAAAGATATTGTTATAATAACAATGCACTCTTTTCTTTGGGAATATGGGTCTAGTGCCAGTTCTTAGCTCTCGCAGCAGAAAGCTAAGCGCTGGGCCATAGGTCAAAACTAATAGAAAATGTTATAGAGTACTTATGAGTCAGCAAAGACCTGATAACCCAAGTAAGCCAAAGAGCTACTGCATTCCACGTGCTAGTCATACCCAAGTGCTGCTCTTTGTTCTTCATTGCTACAGATCTCTTTTAAATTAGCTGTGCTTTTTATATTGCACGCTATAATAAGAATGTGAATTTACCGTCTGACAAGGCCACATAGAAAAATATCAATAGACATTGCTTTCAAAATAAAGAAATAAAATAACCCGTAAGATAAAAATATCAGAATAGCTTAAGCAACATACAATTGAATTGTAATTATGAACTATATTATTTTGTAAGTCATGGACTAATGAAAGAGCATGTGCCTAATTTTATGAATAGAACCAAAGAACAGAATGTAAAAAATTTTTTACAATGGTAGTTATGTAAGGCAATAAATCTACAAAAGTGAAAAAACAGTGATTTAAACATGTAAACACATTTTATTTAATTACAAATGTGCCTCATCTGACTGGGTAACGGAGTGTAACAGCATGGCAGGTAGAAAACATTTAGATAATATATACTTACAAGTTGTATTATGTGTCACATATGGTAATATATGCTGCCCACTTAAACTGCACTTTATATAAAACATGTTTTGTAAAGGAGAAATAACCAAGGCATTAGAGGTTCAGCACTTGGATAGCTCCTTTTGCATACATTTGTATTAGTAAAAATAGAAGTCCATGACCAAACTGGCTTATATACTATATTGTCAAAAGTATTGGGACACCCGCCTTTACATGCAACCAGACAGAGATGCAGGCGCTCTGAATAAAGAATGTCCAGGACATCAGTATGGGACATTCAACGGAAGCTACGGTGGATCTTCAACTTCCATACAAGGGTTTCACAGGCATGAACCACAAATATGACGTTGACCTTTTTTTAAAATTATATTTATAATGTACATGGTTTATGATATACCTTATTATATATATATATATATATATATATATCATGTAGCTTTCCAATAACGTGTTTCCTCTGTATGACTTTGCTTGTTTATGCACTGCACATTTTATTATGCCATACCTCCCCCTTTTCTCTTTTTTTATATGGGGTTCTGCTGTTTTGGTTTTTAGTCTCTTGTGTATTTTTGTTTTTTCTTTCCATGAATAATGTATCTGTGACATTTATTTTGCTTGATATACGATTTGTTCTTTTTTATATATATTTTTTTCTTTTCCCTCTTTTCAGTGAGTGGTGTTTCCTCCCACTGTTTGAGCTGTCTGGTGGAATCTCCACATGTTTTACTTATTTACTAAACTCAGACTGAGAATGATTAATTGCCAGAACAGTGGGTGGAGACTTTTGTCTGCATGTCTATATATATTTTTGGAAATTAATTTTAATATGTAAGCAGTGACCAAGGCTGTTTAGCCGAAACGCATCAGCTCTTTGTACCAGATGCACCAATAAAAACTGTAATTTGAAGGAGTGCCGTCTTCCTTTACTGGATTCTGCCTTTACACGCACATGAACTTTAATGGCATCCCAGTCTTATTCCATAGGGTTTCATTATTGAGTTGGCCCACCCCTTTCAGCTATAACAGCTTCAACTCTTCTGCGAAGGCTGTCCACAAGCTTCAACTCTTCTGGCAGTTCTGGGAAGGCTGTCCATAAGGTTTAGGAGTGTGTCCATGGGAATGTTTGACAATTCTTCCAGAAGCTTATTTGTTATGTCAGGCACTGGTGTTGGATAAGAAGGCCTGGCTCACAGTCTCTGCTCTAATTCATCCCAAAGGTGATTTATTGGGTTGAGATCAGGACTCTGTGTAGGCCAGTCAAGTTGCTCCACCCCAAACTCACTCATCCATGTCTTTATGGACCTTTCTTTGTGCACTGGTGCACAGTCATGTTGGAACAGGAAGGGGCCATCCCCAAACTCTTCCCACAAAGTTGGGAACATGAAATTGTCCAAAAGGTCTTGGTATGCTGATGCCGTAAGAATTCCCTTCACCGGAACTAAGGGGCCAAGCCTAACCCCTGAAAAACAACCCCACACCATAATCACCTTCCACCAAATGATTTGGACATTGCACAGTTTTTTGCAGGCCAGGGTTGTGGGGAAGAGGCCCTTGTCATCATCAACATGGGGACAAGGTGCTTTGGGGGCAGAGTCCCCTCTGACCCCAAAGCACCCCCCATGTTCAGGGCATGTGGCCTGGTATGGTTCAGGAGGGGGGGAGGCATTCGCTCATCCCCTCCCTTTCCTGACTTGCCGGGCTGCATCCTCGTATAAGGGTCTGGTATGGATTTTGGGGGGGACCCCACGCCATTTTTTTTCCATTTATCTTTTCCATTTTGGAGTGGGTTCCCCTCAAAATCCATACCAGACCTGAAGGGCCTGGTATGCATTTAGGGTGGGGGGAACCCCACATCATTTTTTTTTCAGATTTTTTTTCATTCCCGGCAACTCGTTTTTTGTACATTCAGCTGTCAGTGGGGAATCCCTCTGACAGCTGATGACTCATTGGTTGTTATGGACGTGGCGTCTGCCCACTTCTTAACAACCATGTTGTTTACTGGTTGTTAAGGAGCGCTTGGCCGTCCACTCCTTAACAAGTACATGTTTCACAAATATCACATGCCTCGACCACAAATTAATTTCCGCATGCATTTAATAATTTTTCCTGGACCGACCTCCCCATGTCAGATTACTGTGGGTCAGCTCCGCCCCTTTGACTCCTCCAGGACAACCCTTTTCTTAGCCCATAAAGGGCAGCTGTCTGTCCAAGCCAGTGTTTTTTTTTCATCCTCCCTCCGGACGCCCTGTTTTATATTATATTTATTTTTTCAGATTTTTTTTTTCTCTCATTCTATCGCCCTGGTTGGGTTCAGCCTCTCCCGGTTCAGAAGACCCCCCCTGATAGGTTGCAAATCTCCTGAGGTGGTGGGCTCCTGTGGTGCTGGGAAGTCAGGTACAGTATAAATTACTGTGTAAGATGGCTGGGTCAATTGCAGTTTAGAAAACTGTGTACACCTACTGTAAAGCAGCAGCTGGCAGTCTCCCCCTCGTTGTAGACATTGCTTGGTTGTACAGGGAAATACTGTATTGCAGAATAAAAGCTTTGGCATCCTGTCCTTTGTTGCTGGGGTGCGCTGGGAGCTGTAGTGCGCCGTCCCTCATGTAGCTCCGTTCTGCTCTGTCTTGGACAGATGACGTCATGAGTGCTTGCCTCATCTGGTAGCCTAGCAACAGCGGGGATGCTTGCCGCTGATTGACGGTCAGCTATTCCTCTTTAGGGGCAGCCCAAGCACTGTTTTCAGGCCATTCTGTGATCCAGATGTGCGGCTGTATCGGTCTGAGCCTCCAGCCTGAATAATTTCACTCCTTTCTGCAGGTAAGGCTCTTGAGTACAGAGGCTGGTGTGACAAGATACATCTACCTTGAAGGTTCTGGGGAATACTGACTGCCTGTCTGCCTAGCTGCCATTAGCACTGAAGACCCTGATGGAAAGGTCAGATGATTTTTTTTCTCCCTATTTTTTGTGTACTTTTTTTTATTATTATTGTGTAAAAGAGAGCACTCTTTCTGTATTATAACAGAGAGAAGAACCCAGAGCGGGATAAACGTCCACGAGGAGGTTCCAAGTCTGCTTCCCACTCTCAGAAGAGTAAGAAGAGATCCAAACACGACAAGTCGAAAAGTCACAGGCCATGGGAGAAACGCCCATCAAGGCAGTATTCCAGGTCCCCCTCTCCCTTACCTCACTGTAGTCGCTCTGATCCAAGCTAAGAGAGGTCAAGGCATAGTAAAGAGTCTAGGAAAAGCAAGTCTGTACGCGGGCACAAAGCAAAATCTTCTTCTAAAGCCAGGTCCTCATCACCAGTACAGGCAGAGGCAAAAAAGCCTGTTGGGCATGCTCAGCTGACATGCTCCCAGGAAAGCTGGTATGTGCGTCCTACTTTAAGGAGGTGCAAAGGATCATGGGACATGTAGTCCCGAAGACCAGATGGCCCCATTGCAATCCCTGAGTGGAAAACTACACACCCAGCAGCCCACAGACATAGGGGAGGAATCTTACACCTACAGGCTGCCTGGGAGCAGGGGAGATCATGAGGCAAGGGAGCAGACTGGACACTGGAGAAGGGTGACGTGGTCCTGAGTTAGCGTGACTGTTCCTGCCACAGCTCTCAGGTTGGCGACTGACATGACATCCCTCTAGAGAGAGAACCCTGGCTGCATCAGCATCTCGCAGGCTTTCATGTGCGGGAGGCGGGTCTGAGATAGCAAGGTGCTGCATCTGCATACACTGAAGGTGGGAGGTGCAGAAGGCCTCCTTAAGCCACGGCTCCTCTGTCCCTCCTCCTCTCCTGGCGTCCTGGTTGCCAGGAGAGGCTATGGGGTGCATGCGCGAACAGGCAGGGCCGTCTTTAATATTGCTTGGACCATGGGCAAACATTTTTCAGAGACTGCAAATATACTACATGTGAGGGCCAGAGACTGCGAACATACTACATGTAAGGACCAGAGACTGCAAATATGCTACATGTGAGGGCCAGAGACTGCAAACATACTACATGTGAGGGACAGAGACTGCAGACATAAAACAGGAGGCTGTCAGAGACTGCGAACATACTGCAGAAGATGACCAGAGACTTGCTCCCTGAGATTACCAGAGACTGCGGCATGGTACAGGAGATTACCAGACTGCGGCATGGTACAGGAGATTACCAGAGACTGCGGCATGGTACAGGAGATTACCAGAGACTGCGGCATGGTACAGGAGATTACCAGAGACTGCAACATGGTACAAGAGATTAACAGAGACTGCGGCATAATACAGGAGATTACCAGAGACTGAGACATGGTACAGGAGATTACCAGAGATTGCGATATGGTACAGGAGATTACCAGGGACTGCGACATGGTACAGGAGATTACCAGAGACTGCGACATGGTACAGGAGGTTACCAGAGACTGCGACGCGGTACAGGAGATTACCAGAGACTGCGACATGGTACAGGAGATTACCAGAGACTGCGACATGGTACAGGAGATTACCAGAGACTGCGGCATGGTACAGGAGATTACCAGAGACTGCGACATGGTACAGGAGATTACCAGAGACTGCAACACGGTACAGGAGATTACCAGAGACTGCGACACCGTACAGGAGATTACCAGAGACTGCGACACAGTACATAAGATTACCGGAGACTGCGGCACGGTACAGGAGATTACCAGAGACTATGACATGGTACAGGAGATTACCAGAGACTGCGATATGGTACAGGAGATTATCAGAGACTGCGGCATGGTACAGGAGAAGGTAAGATAACTTTCAACTTTACCATTGAATAAACACAGCTCAGAGTTTCAGGAAGAGCAGCCAGGCATTCTATAAGTGCAAGTACATACCTGGCCAGCCTTCTCACATACACTTTCAGGGGTCCAGTGGGCGGGGCTCCCACTCTCCCACTCTGATCTCTCTACAGCTGCTCCCTCCCGAGCACACAGGCTGAATGGGGCGGGGTCAGAGCGTCAGTGTAGCTCCCGGCCCCACCCCCTCTCTGCTAGCTGGCTACGAATACGGCCTGGGTTGCCATGGAACGGATTGGTGGGCGGGGAGTGAGGAGACTCCTTCTGCTCCTCCCACCACCAGGCAGCCAGAATACTAGCGGCCGGCCCTGCATGTCAGATGCCACAGTCAGGCCGACAAGCGGCCCAGCCCACCGGCAAATGCCCGGTATGCCCTATGGCCAGTCCGGGCCTGGTCTAAGGTACTGCAAAATGATATGTAGTGCCCTGCCCTAGGCTAAATAAATGTAGTTTTGGTGTTTCTATACTCAGCTGAGCAGCAATTTATTTTCTAGGTCTGGTCAGGTCTCCCTAAGCTTGGTGGTTGATTGCTTCTGCCGGCCTCAGGAAGAAGGAGTAGAAGGGTAAGCAAAAACTAAAAAATTCTCCTGCTCTCGGGTGCTCAGTCCTTTGACGTGTGGTACAAGCTGCGATCTGGAGTGCAAAACAGTCTTGCAGACTTCCTCAGAACTATGGGTGCTCTTGGAACTGGAATATACAAAAAGAAAAGGAAGGCGCACCGATATTGTGCATTACCAAAGATATTTCATGAATATTTAAAACAACAATGGTCATACTCACATACAACCAAGAATAACAGGCATGTAGGGTGCTCTGCAATCAATAAAAGTCCAAGGTGGGACCCAGGATAACCGGTGGACAGGATGGTATGGCATACTGGCTGACACATTTTGAGGGAGGACCCTCTTCCTCAGAGCCCAAGCCACATATGTCCAGTCGCCTTCCTTTTCTTTTTGTAGAGGGGTAAGCCACTGGGTTATCAATATTTATCTCTGTCACAGAAATTAATATACGCTATGCATAATCAATTTCGCTTATGCTAATAAGCGCACTTTTCAGCTCTTTTGAATAATGCATTTTGAGTGCACTCGTGCTAAACCAAGTAAAACAAACACACTAAGCTGTTCTCACATGGTAGCTACTCAATCAGTCCTGACTAGAAAAATGAGGGCTTGGTTTATTTATACAGCTGGACAGGGTAACACAAAGGGACTTGGTGGCTTCACAATCAGCCAATCAGCCCCAAAGCACAGTCACATGACACGAGCTCAATAAAAAAACAACAACCAATGACACACTTGTTTATATTCAAAAGATACAATAGAAAGGGGCATGTATGTTCATGAATGAGCAAAGGCAAAGTGCATGAGTTTCTGCCGAAGTGTGCGTGAAGATGCACACACCCTAGTTAACAATGAAACCCAAGTGGAGCTGAAACCGTGCCAAACTCTATACAGGGAAACTCACATATGGTGCATTCCACACTAAAACACAGCGTGTTAGCTCACGGACGCTGTCCTGCTGAATCTCGTACATGCTTTTGCCGCCATTACCATTAGCGTGAATCCTATTAAATATGGTTCTTTGGACCATATTTAATAGTGATTATATTACAGTTCCATTAGAGGTTAAGTTATGCACAAAGGAATATAGCTGCGGGTTTCTGTCATGTGGATCAAACATGACAGAAAGCTTACAAACCATTATCCTTATATACAAAGTGGTACTGATTGCATACCACAAGCACATCCCCATCAAGCGGATTAATCTGCATATAATACAGGGCCCCCCCCCCCCCGGTTGACAGTTATATACCTGCGCCACGGAACACGCATCGCACCTCAAAGATCCGCACCGGCTTTCGCTCCAGCTTTAACCACCCAGAGCGTCTGCCGGCCGGGATGATCAGGTGGGCTTTGTGCGGTTACAAATTAATGGAAAGTCTTCACTGCTAGTGGTCTATCCACATTGTCGGTTAAAGCCATATTTGCTATACACAGAAAATACCGGTAAACCGACACTGGGAGACACTGAGACAATACATATTAAGTACATCCTAATAAAATTTCTACAACATCTCTAAGAGGGGGCGCCCAGAAGGTGTGGCCTTCACCTAGGGTCTCTTCCCCTGGGAGGCAGCCTATGTTACTGAAGAACTGTTGCTGTTTGGCATCAGCATGTGCATAGCTAAGGATCCTGAAGGAGCCTGGAATAAAAAGAATTTGCTGGAAGACCCTACCTTAGGAAACTAGGCTGGAGAAGGTTCCCTTTCACTGAAGAGTGTCACAGGGAAGCTGTCACTGGACGTGAGAGTTTGAGAATCTGTCCTCTAATGTCTGCATGTGCTTTGGAGTATCCTGCACCCTCATCTCCCATTTCTGTTTAAGTACTGCAATAAAACTTAAAAAAGACACCCGGTTCCGGACGTATGTGAAGATGTTATGTGGCTCCACCCCTAAATCATTACGCATGCCCAGAACCAAAATTAAGCTGATGTGCAGCACTTGCATACTGATGTCGATGCTATTCCTTATGGGGGCAACACTGTATTATTGAAGGAGACAATATTCTTTGTGCAGTGGAAGAAAGTGAGCGAGTTTTGTGAGTGGTTTTACATTGGCTTTTAATAAAGGGATGGTGTATATGAATTAATGAACTATGACAGGCTGTTTTATTCAGAGGTGCTGCTGGACTGAACTATGCTCTTAGACCCAATAGCCAGTGTGGGGCCTAACATGTTTTCTGACTGCAGAGATAGGTCTGACATGGTCCTGGTAGCTGTCTTACCTGTCAATGGGGGAAGCTGTGCTGAGATATAGATCGGGGGGGCGCTGTTGCCACAGGGCCTGATAACTCACTGGGAGAAAATGCACTAAAGCCTAAGAAATAGAACAGAGGGCACTGGAACCAGCAAGAGACAGCAGAGTCTGTAAATCAGATTCAATACTACTTTCAGTGTTACCAGGTTGGCTTAAAGGTACTGACACTGTGAAGCTGAACATGGAGAAGTCTGTAAGTTATCTTCTTGGGTATTTAGGACTCCTAACCCTGACCTCCTTGTGTGAATCTTCTAAAAAGTGACTGGCACCCAATGTTCTGTCTTGGCCTCCCATCTTAGCAAAGGACTCAACTTGGGTTGAAATGCTGACCCACCCCTACCTCTGGAGGTGTCACCATGCTTCCAAGGGTCAACGGGAGGGTGCTAAATTTTTAGCGCCCGATGTGGGATGTCTGTGATTTTATCAATATTTTATCAATAACAGATATATTAACTTAGAGTTAATTTTTCACTTTCAGGATAATGGGTGTCATGGGAAAGGTTTGGAAGGAGTTTACAAACATCTGGAACATGCATTAGTGAAACAATTATCTAATTGGGCTATTACCACATTATAAAATTATCCTAATGAAGGGTTAATCCCTATACATGGAATCATACTTCCAACGATGAATTGTCTGACCCTGAATCAGAAAAGTGGTTCTCCTTTTTAAATGTTTGCAGTTGGAAGTTATTTGGATTAACCTCTTTACGCTGATCGTATGCAAATATGCGGCCCCACTGGACTGGGCTTTTTCCTGTGGGTCCGCAAATTAGCGAATCTCCCTTTGTTTTGGGAGTGCACCACACGGCACGCTCCCAGCACAGAGGCCGAGGTCTAACTAAGAGCCTCGGGTCCCTGTTCTAACAATCGGGACCCAGAACTTCTGATTCCGGGTCAGTCACTGTGAAGCCCACCCCCGTGTTTTCTGTCTCTGTGAATAGACGAGACAGATACATTGTATCTTTCTCTGTCCTTGGGGAGATAGAAAAAAACGTGCATGTGTAGAAAAAAGAATAATAATATTAAAAAACCCTAGATCAAGGTTTATTTAACCACTTCAGCCCCGGAAGGATTTCACACTTTAGGACCAGAGCACTTTTTGCGATTGTGTCGCTTTAACTGACAATTGCACGGTCGTGCGACATTGTACCCAAACTAAATTTGCGTCTTTTTTCCCCACAAACAGAGCTTTCTTTTGGTGGTATTTGGTCACCTCTGCGTCATTTCTGATCCCTGCTATAAACAAAAAAATAGCAACAATTTTGCAAAAAAAAAAATATATTTTTTTCTTACTTTTTGCTAAAATACAAATAAAAAAAAATATAAAAAAACATTTTTTTCATCAGTATTGGCCAATTTATATTCTTCCTCATATTTTTGGTAAAAAGAAAAAAATCGCAATCAGCGTTTATTGGTTGGTTTGCGCAAAAGTTGCCGCGTTTACGAATGATGAGAATTCATTTCTGGGGTTTTTATTTTTTTTTAATTTTTTACTAGTATTGGCGGCGATCTGCGATTTTTAGCGGTACTACGATATTGCGACGGACATGTCGACCATTTTGACACTTTTTTGGGACCATTGCATTTATACAGCGATCAGTGCTATAAAAATGCACTGATTACTGTGTAAATGCCATTGGCACTGAAGGGGTTAACCTGGAGGGGGCGCTCTAAGGGTTAACTGTGTTCCCTAGGCGTGTTCTAACTGTATGTGGGCTGGGCTGGCAGGGGGAGAGGAGTGATCACGACTTCCATATACAGGAAGCCTGTGATCACAGCCCCGTCTACGAGAACAGAGATCTGTGTTTACATACACGGACCTCCGTTGTCTCACTGCGGGGGGGGGGGGCTAACACGGGTAGCTGGTGGCGATCGAGTCAGCCATACTCGCTCCCTGGCCCCCCCTAACACAGTGGGCGCGCAAACGCACCTCCGGTGGTGCACGCACGCTCACATTACTCGTTATCGCGGCCGCCGTCCTGTGACGGCATTTCACAATAACTAACCATCTTGCCGCCGTCACGCTGCGGCGGGCGGTCGGCAAGTGGTTAAGGTCAGCCCCAGGGTTAGTGTTTGGATCAAAGTCAGGGTCAAAGGTCAAGGTCAGGGTCAATATATTTTTGGACAGGATTTTTTTTTTTTCTAAATTAGTGTCAGTGTGTTTTAGGTAGGCTAAAAAAAAAGCAAAATGCACACTATTGTTTCTGGGCTGTACTATGGGTACATACACATATGTGGTATCGCTGCGATTGTCAGGATTTTGGGTTTCTCTTTGGTGGTAGGTTATGGTAGTAGTAAGAGATATACAGTTACATTTTTTAAAAAGTTTTATTTTTACTATTTTGGGCCAGTTTTTCTTAGATAATAAAAAAAAAAATCAGGAGATATTCATGACCATTTACCATCAAATCAAAGCCCAATTTGTCCTGAAAAAAAACAAGATATACTCCACTTGGATTCACAAAGTAGCTGTGATATGTACAGGCTTACTAATACATGTAAAAGTTGCAAAATTGGGCTTAGGCATTAATATTTGTTTCACCCTTAGGAGCGAAGGGGTTAATTACCAAGAGAAGGAAAAGAAAGCAGATACAATTAGAAATTGATATCAAATCTATCAGGGATAAGCTACTGGATAAGCTGGAGGAGTTGATTAAATTACTGAGATAATTGCATTAACAATGTAATAAGAAAGATTTAGAAATTAGGGAAGCTAAACAGAAAATATTCCACAGTGATTTTTTTTTTTTTGTTCAATGTGAGTTTATTGAATGATTTCTTAAGTCAGGGATACAGAATGCAGAATGAGGGGGAAATGGAATAAAAGGTACAGAGACCGCCAGGATTTGTTATATCATCATAGGCGTGCACAGGGGGTGTGCCTTGGCACATCCTAATCACCCTGTAAGGTACCAACTCTCCCTACTGCCAAGGATTCCCCCTTCTCTCCTCTCCCCTTGGCTCTCCCGGGAGATGTTTCAGGATGGAGAGCAGGGAAAGGGCTAGTCAATATGTAATTTACTGGCCCCTTCCCTTTCTAAATGAACACACTCACTCACTGTGTTCATTCACAAACTGAAGCATAGTAAACACTGTTTACTATGCTTCGGTGTGTTTGAGCTTTGGGGTGCACGCCCATCATAATGTTTATATCTCTCCAGGTGCATTACAGATTGCAAATAAACTTATATACTGAAGTGAGAGGGAAGGATTTTCAAGCGTTATGTATAAAGACAGCATTATTTAGATCTCATGTGCAGCACTTGAGTAAGGTTGAGGTCTTGGGGAAGAAAGTATGAAAGGGAAGGAAGGGGGACAAGTAAATGATGGTTTTAGTGAAAAGAGGGTAGTGTAAATAAAGGGAAGAGAAATATAGAAGTAGTGTGGGACAATGGAGGAAGGGGAATTCCTGATTTTGAAGTAATATTAAACCTTCAGTTTTTAAGCACTTTCAGAAGCTGATTTAATTGCTTACTGAGAATGCAGCTTCTTTATCTTTTAACCCTTGCGTATGTTCCAGGGCTGGTGCCATCACCACTGCCAAGATTTCCCGTTTCAGGGTGGATCCTTTCTCATTGTACTAGTCCATATTAATTGTGTCTCCCTGCACTGCGTGCATCAATAGAAACACACAGTCCTGTAGCCTAGGATGGCAAGGCACTCCCCTGACCCGCCCTCCCTTCTCTAAGCTAACACACTAACTGGAGGCTGCACTGGGTGAGCATGAGCATTGATAGTCGCAAACTGCAAATGCTGGGGTAAGGATTTAAAATTTTGGAAAAAGAATATTGATCGCCACTTGTGTTTTAGTTGTGGACATTGTTGGAATTATAACTTATTTTATTTTTTTCACTTTTGTTAAGCACTGCCTATATATATATATATATATATATATATACATATATATATATTAGGTGGAGTGAACAGCACTGAAGTCTTCTTACCGGTGCTCGCAATCAAGCCTTACCCTTATGCCCCGTACACACGGGACGACGATCGCACGTACGACCGTGTTGAATCGTATGTTGGCTGTTGTATGCAGCATACTGACTGCACTACACAATTGTACGTCCGGGGAAAGAACGTTCAGGTGCATGTAATTAGCATCCAGCCATTCCTGACTTCGGAGCATGCGTGTTTTGCACAATACAACTTGTTGTACCAACTGCTCTGTACACACGATACAATGGTCGTATGAGCGCTTGTTGGTATGACCAAGTTTTCTAGTCTGCTCATACAACTCCCTTGTACGACCGTCGTATGTTCGACTGTTCAAATCGCGCATACGAACGATCGATTTTGCATACAACGGTCGTGAATACGACCTGTTGTATGCGATCGTCGAACCGTGTGTACAAGGCTTAAGGCTGTATATAGAAAAAGGAACAAGAATCCAGGATTGCTGCACACAAAGTTTAATCAAAAATAGAGAATATATACAAAGTCCAAAGTGGTACAAAAATAGTACAAAATGTTCCAATCACCGACGGTTTCGGGCTATACTGTCTGTTTGCGCCCTTTCTCAAGGTAGGAACAATCATTGTGATTTCTATTTTTAATTGATCTTCGTGTGCAGCAATGCTGGATTCTTGTTCCTTTATATATAATTTCATTTCTAAAATAAAATTTGTTCCTATGTAACCCTAATCATCCCTAATTATTTCCTCCTTGGCATTTGCTATTATTTTCCTGTTTTTTTTTATTATTTTTTTTTTTTAATAATTAATATTTTAATTTTATGTTTAATTTTATTCATCTTGTTGTGCATTTTATTTTTGTGACATTAAAAAAGCACAACGTTAAAAAAAAAATCTTTATTTAATTTGTAAATAATTTTATAATGCATTGTACCAAACCATCATTTTAGTGTCATTACAAACTGTAGTAATATAGATTCACGTTTATACTTTTATATCTACAGTTACACAAATGAAGGTAAAAAAAAAGTATATTTTTTAGTTTTGTTATTTTTTCACTATGAATTGCATAAAAAATAAAATAATTAATATAAAATAAAATATGTATATAAAATAAAATAATAATATATGTGTGTTTTATTACTTTGATCTTTTCAGTAATGACAAAAATTATCAATGAATAAACATGCCATTAGTAGAAATGCAAGAATCGATCTGGCCCATAAGGGGTAGACAACAGATGTGAGAACTAAAATAAAAAAAAAAATATTTGTGTTATTGGCTCAGTGATAAATCTCTGCATTTAAATTCCACATAGAAAAGGAGCAAAAATCACATATTGTGGAAAAAGTCTGGTGGACTTTAAACTGCAGGCATACTTCTGCTCTTTCATCAATCAGTTAATCATATAGACATTCCAGACATATTAGCAGAACTCGCTTTGCTATAGTAGGACATATTATGTATATTGTTATTCCATTGTAAGAAAAAAGACAAATGACTCAATGGGGACATCCATATCTATTATATATCTCCCATATGGTTAACACTGTGGCAAGCTCATTTGCAGCCATCTGCCACACAGTCTTAGCTACAATAACTTTTTTTTTTAGAAAATTGTAATTTTATGATAATTCTTTTTTTTTTTTTCAATAAACATGGATACAATCAAAGAATTCTAGAGAAGAAGCCCAAAAAGGAATGTGACATTCCTTAACCAGGCTCTATTTTGTTTTCAACTGACCTCAATGTGTAATCACATCCATTCCATTTCTGTAATTATTTCAGGCCGTATTTCTTTCTCTTTACATTGAATAGCAACATTGCTGCAAATTTTCTTTCTGTTGTGTTACATTTAAGTAGTTTATGTGTCAAAAGTTGCAAATGGAAGGTATAATCCACAGATTAAAACTGAAGTTTAAAGCCTCATACACACGGACGTTTCTAAAAAAAAAAAAAAAAACGTCGGGCCCGACATCAAGGAAAAAAAAACAGCGTTTTTCAGCGTTATGCATTGACGTTAGTGAGCGTCGGCGTCAATAGGCGTTTTTTTAAAAAAATCATCCCTTTGCTATTTTTCAACCTAAAAACATTGGTGTCAAAAAACGCCGGTTAACGCCGGTACAGTATTAGTTGGCGTTAGTTGGCGTTTTGCGGCGTCTGCGTCAAAAAATGCCAAAACGTTACAGCCTCAGAAAGCGCTGGCCGTGGGTTCTAGTTTCAGCTCACTAACGCCCGATGCCATCTACAGCTCAAAAACGTCTGCGTTTTTATGGGGCCATTGACTAACATGGAGAGCTGCCAAAAACGCCAGAAAACGCTGGCGTCAAAAAATGTCCGTGTGTATGAGGCCTAATCTGTTCACATTTTGCTGTCCCTGGTTACCCCCCACTTTTTCATTTCATACTTTATTTTAGACCCAATGATGACATCATTGGATATCTGTGCTTCCATATGCAATTCAGGCAGATCATGCCTGGTGGGGAGGATTGGCAGAGAGCTTTGTGAGTCCAACCCTGATGCAAGCAGTGGGCTGAGTGAGTTATACAAATATAAAAATGCCTTGATGGGTGGAAATCAGTCTGGAGGGGGAGGGGGGGGCATTGGGGTAAGGACAGTAAGGCTGGGGATTGACTGTGACAGTGATCATGATCGAGAGCCCATTCTAGCTCCCAAACATCACTGTGTGGCCCAGAGCTATCGGTGACAGCATCACCACAGTGCTGAGGGTTTACAATGGTACATGCTACCAACATAAATCAGTAACACATACACTATATTGCCAAAGGTATTGGGACACCTGCCTTTACACGCACATGCACTTTAATGGCTTCCTAGTCTTAGTCTGTAGGGTTCAATGTTGAGTTGGCCCAACTTTTGCAGCTATAACAGCTTCAACTCTTCTGGGCAGGTTGTCCACAAGGTTTAGCAGTGTGTCTATGGGAATGTTTGACCATTCTTCCAGAACCGCATTTGTGAGGTCAGGCACTGAGGTGGATGAGAAGGCCTGGCTCGCAGTCTGAGCTCAAATTCATCCTAAAGGTGTTGTATCGGGTTGAGGTGCAGGCCAGTCAAGTTCCTCCATCTCAAACTCGCTCATCTATGTCTTTATGGACCTTGCTTTGTGCACTGGTCCAAATCATTTGGTGCAGGGGGGACTATGGTGTGGGGTTGTTTTTCAGGGGTTGGGCTTGGCCCCTTAGTTCCAGTGAAGAGAACTCTTAAGGCGTCGGCATACCAAGACATTTTGGACAACTTCATGCTCTCAACTTTGTGGGAACAGTTTGGTGATGGCCCCTTCCTGTTCCAACATGAATGCGCACCAGTGCACAAAGCAAGGTCCATAAAGACATGGGTGAGCAAGTTTAGGGTGGAGGAACTTGACTGGCCTGCACAGAGTCCTGACCTCAACCCAATAGAACACCTTTGGGATGAATTAGAGAGGAGACTGCGAGCCAGGCGTTATCCTCCACATCAGTGCCTGACCTCACAAATGCGCTTCTGGAAGAATGGTCAAACATTCCCATAGACACACTCCTAAACCTTGTGGACAGCCTTCCCAGAAGAGTTGAAGCTGTTATAGCTGCAAAGGGTGGGCCAACTCAATATTGAATCCTATGGACTAAGACTGGGATGCCATTAAAGTTTGTGTGTGTGTGTGTAAAGACAGGTGTCCCAATACTTTTGGTAATATAGAATTTATGTGGCAGCACGGAATAAGTCTCACATCTGTTACAAATATGTGTACAAATGGTGGAAAGAGGTTAAAGCTGAAGTCTAATCTGTTTATATGTTGCTGTCCCTGGTCCCTGGCTTTATTTAGGGTTGTAGACAATGATAGCTGAGGACTTATTATGACAGTAATATTAGAATTTGTAAGACAAATGGTAAAAGAAACCATTTCTGGAGATACACGACATCTGGTTGCCATGCTATTTCTGTGGCTTACATACTTACTGAGTCACTCACCTGTAATATGTTTGCAAATGAGTAGTTCATTTTCTGCATACTTATTCCAGGCCACTAAACCTGTTTACCTGCGGTTTTTCTACATCAGTTCAAAGTGTATCATTTATACAGCTTCTCTGAGCTTTTAGAAAGCAGGGGGCGGGGAGCTGAATTTACACTCTGAAAAATTTATTGGAGGGAAGAGACACCCCCCCTTCACAAAGCATGCAGGAACAGAGCTGAGGCTGTCAATCAAAGGCGGTGTGCAGGAGCACCCTCCCCATCACCTTTTAGCTGTTGGTGTCAGGAAAACTTGTCAGAAGTCACTCGTGCAGATAGCAGAGGAATGAGGTAGCAAGCAGAACACATACTCAGTGCTCTGGATTGAGACAAGTGCACACTATAGAGGGGTATGCTTTGTTCATATTTCATGTCTGAGGTTTACAGCCACTTTAGTATTAACTTTATTTTACAGAATATAAAAACACATGTTGCTATAGATTTAATACGTTACAAAGTTAAGTGCATTGAATTTTTTGGAAAATTCAACACATTTCGCGGGACATCTGCTTCATCAGGACCCACAGAAATAAGCACATTGGAATGAGTATATCGCAATAAAGTAAAAAAACAAACAAATCCAAAGTGGATATAGTATATAAGACTCAGTGTTAGTGGAAGGGAAAGTCAGTGATCTCAAACAATAGCCTGCCAGCCAATGGGAGGATAACCCTCAGGTTAAAATACCAAAACCAAGAGCGCCAGGATGAAAATTGATGTAAATATAGTATTGACTTGCATCGAGGGTGAGGTCCAAAAAGGATAAAGTACATGTCCTGCGATTGCAGGGCTCATCACGCCTTAGGTGAAAAAGATGAACAAATGGCACACCGGTCAGCAATGGTTCAAGGTCTTAATAAACCCCCACTGGTTGAAGCAGATGGGATATAAGCCACAGTCAAGGGAGGGAAAACCTCTCCATATAGGAATAAGTGATATACAATCTTGTATAAGGATCAAAGAATCGTGTGTCTCGCCCCTCCTTCCAGGCTAGCAACTGCTATTTTTTTTATATTTTTAAAAATAAAGTTAATACTTTTTAGACCAATTGTATGTCATCAGTCAAATATTTGATTCTATGTGATAGATGTGTACAGGGGGGTATGTCTAAATTCCCACTATCCGAAATTCTCCTTTTGCTATATTATTGGGATAATACCCCTATGCCCACATATTCTAAAGTAATTACACTTCTCCCCACAAATTTAAACATGTGGCATATGTACAATCGGATTGTAACATGTGTGGTAAGCTTTAGACCACAAATTACTGATGAAGTACTCAGCTGATTTATAAATTTATATAATTAAAGGCAGTGGTAGCCAGTCCATTAGGGGTTCATGATCGCTGCCCCCTCATCCCCCTGATCTACAAACACATCGCTGGACTATGGAGTCCAATTTGGGGGGGGGGAGTGTTTTTTTGAAGCACGTGATTAGGGCCAGAGGCTCTAATAGGCTTCCAAAAAGGGTGGGCTCGAGGCGCAGTGATCCCACCCAGTTGTGCGACGATAGTGAATGAGTTGTTATTTTCACACTAAATCTCCTCTCCGCCAATCAAGAAGTGGGTCTTGAAACCAGTTTCCCGATTGACCAAAACATCAGGCAATCCTATTGGACACCTAGCACCTAGGAGTAGAGAGGAGATGCACGTCGGAAGCCCTGGAGGAAGCAGCTTGAGGAGAGGACCCCGGAGCTGCTGCCCACATCCCACTGCCGCCACCCGCCACGCTGGAGGTCACCAGAGTTGCCGCCCACAGCCTGCCACCAGAGAGAGGGGGTGGAGCCGAACTGTGGCTCTGTGCCTGAACGGACACCCGGAGCTGCAGCTCAGCTCGGGTGACCCCATAGCAAGCTGCTTGCTGTGGGGGCACTCGACATCAGGGAGAGGCCAGGAGAGCAGAGAGGGACTCGAGAAGCGGAGGATCCGGGCAGCTCTGTGCAAATCCAACTGCACAGAGGAGGTAAGCAAGGAATATAACTAGTTCATGATATCAGGAGAAGTTATCTTTATTCAACAGTTAAGACAATCTAATCTGAGTCCCTATGTCCACTTCTATACCGATCAGCTGGGCAATGTACTGTAATTGCAGGGAACCGCAGCACAAGGATTACTCCGCCTGAGCCCGAAAATCATTAAATAGTCCCAGTGGAGTAATCCTTGTGCTGCGGTTCCCGACAATTACACTGCCCAGCTGATCCGTAGAGCTCAATAAAGATAAGAGCTTGTGCCGGATATTAACTAGTTATGTTCCTTCCCAGCTATCAACTGAGCAGATAGAGCCGCAATGCAGTCTGGATCTCTCCACAGGAGGTAAGCACTTGAGCCCAGGGGATAAATTGTGTTCCTTCCCCTGGCCTCCAGCTGAGCAGAAGTTTTTTGTAATCGCTACAGAGAAGAGGTTACTCAGCCCATTTTCACATTTGTGCGATTCCAGCGCTGGTTCTCACATCGCTTCTCTCCCGCAGGCAGTTCACACTGCCCTTTGCGAACCGCTGCCGATTCCAGTGTGCGGAAAAACAAGTACCTGCGCCTTTTTCTATGCGAGTTCAGCCATACAACTGTATGGCTGAACTCTCATTGCTCAGACATCGCATGTGATCGGCATTTGGGGTGCGGGTGCAAATCACATGCAATGTCTGAGATCGCACTAGTCTGAACCTAGGCTCAGCAATAGTCCTGTCCTCAGTTCCTTGATGATTTCACAGAATAT
Source organism: Glandirana rugosa (assembly GCA_018402905.1). Classification (NCBI taxonomy): domain Eukaryota; kingdom Metazoa; phylum Chordata; class Amphibia; order Anura; family Ranidae; genus Glandirana; species Glandirana rugosa. Next base: position 174,168 of record BLSH010351783.1, on the reverse strand, counting down.
ACTGAAATGACTGAACATCCTTAGGGCTCATTTACACATGTGGTACCCTCTGAAAAACAATCCAGTGTTTGGATCGCTCTTCAGGGGGCATTTGACAGGTAGTGAGGAGGAGTTATATCACCACCTCACCATCTGTTTAAACCCCACAGCAGTGCCCCACAACTGAATGCATTGCACACAGGTGCAGGAAGCCCCCATTCACTTGGATGGGCCACGTTCGGCAGGCATTACTGCTCATTGAACCCAACAGTGTGGTATTTGATAGGTGGTGAAGAAGCCTTATGTTTTCTCCTCACCACCTCTCTTTAAACCCTAAAATCCCATACCACTGTGCTGTGGCCATGTGCACTGCACAAGGTTGCAGCGCAGACCAATTGAGTTGAATGGGTTGCGTTAAGCAGGCGCAGTGCAGTGCACTAGTGGCACTTTCACACATGCTTTCTGCTCGGCGGACTCGGTTTTGCTCAGCCGGGGATTGAACAGGTGGATGACAGGTCCATCTCCGCTCATTGTGCTTAGACGGACTTGTCAGAGTCCTGCTCTCCTCTATGGGAAGATCGGATGAAAACGGATCTGCCTGCCTGTTGTCATCCCATCCAATCCGATTCACTAGACGGATGTAAAATAGGATCTTCATCCGTCTGGATTTCATTGACAGGATTGGATCGGATAGCGACGGGTGTCAGCAGACATGTCACCACTGACATTTACCGCTCCATAGAGGTGAATTGCAAAACTGACAGGCAGACCTGATCGAAAAGCTCATGTGAAAGGGGCCTTAGTGTTTGGGTTTGGCTTGAAGAAAAGGTGGCAACCCTAGAGGAAGATTGAGAGCAATGATGCCAAGTGCATATAGTGGGGTGAAGGTCTGCTCTAAGTATAATTGTGCTCAGAGCCATCTTAATGCATGGGCACCACTGGGCACTGCCAAGGGGCCCCAAGTGTATGGGGGCCCCATGATAATCTTGTATTTGTAATCTTGTAATCTTGTATCTTGATAATTTATATTTTAATTCAGAGAGTAGGTGTGTAAATTGGGGCAGGCTAGTAGGGGCCCCAGTGCATTACTTTGCCCAGGGGCCCATGATGAAATTAAGACGGCCCTGATTGTGCTAGTGCACAGAGTAACGGTGTGCTGTAAACCAGTGCATCGTTCCAGCCAATTGTCTGTTCTGGTGGAGACGTTTATCATGATTCTTATTTCTTATTTATTGTACCTGATTTGCACCTGATCATTTTAAATTAGGAGCTTAAGTCATGTTACAAAGTATATCCTTCCATACAAAGTTTATCCCTAAAGATATATATCCTAAAATTTATCTAAATGCTTTTATTTCAAAGCTATGGTGATTTGTCACATTGGAAATATATTATGTTGTAAGCTAAAAAGAGCTACAGTTCCACCTAGTGGTAGAAAGTGAGAGTGCAGGCTGATGTTAAAATCTTGTAATTCTTGTCTTCTGCAAGTATTACTAACTGCTTCAGCCCCGGAAAGATTCACCACCTTCCTGACCAGAGGACTTTTTTGCGATTCAGCACTGCACCGCTTTTACTGACAATTGCATGGTCGTGCGACGTTATACCCAAACAAAATTGCATTCCTTTTTTTCCCACAAATAGAGGTTTCTTTTGGTGGTATTTGATCACCGCAGTTTTTATTTTTCGCGCTATAAATAAAAAAAAAGCAACAATTTTGAAAAAAAAAAAATATATATATATTTTTAACTTTTTGCTATAATACATATCCAAAAAAAATATAAAAAAACAAATGTATTCATCAGTTTAGGCCAATATATATTCTTCCTCATACTTTTGGTTAAAAAAAAAAAATCGCAATAAACGTATATTGATTGGTTTGCGCAAAAGTTATAGTGTCTACAAACTATGAGAATTGATATATGGCGTTTGTATTTTTATTTTTTACTGGTAATGGTGGCAATCTGCGATTTTTAGCGGGACTGCGATATTGCAGCGGACATATCTTTTTTTGGGACCACTGACATTTATACAGCGATAAAACGTGGTTAAATGTGTTCCCTGTCACAGTGTGTTCTAACTATGTGGGGGGCTGGAATGACTTGGGGAGGAGAGTGATCGCTGCTCCCATTTCCTGGGAACATACGATCCCTCCCCTCCCCCCGTCAGAACGGGGATCCGCTTGTTTACATACAAGGATCCCCATTCTGTCACTGCCGGAGAGCAATCGCAGGTGGCCGCCCCTCAAGCCCCCCCCCCCGCTAGCATGTGAGTGCACCTCCGGCGGCGCACGCATGCCCACAATACTCGCTCCTGTGGCCGCCATCAGGTGACGGCAGTTCACGCAGGAGAGCCATGTTGCCATCAATCCACAGTGGGCGGTCGGCAAATTGTTATACAGTATTTATTTAGTACCAATAGAAGCACATCTGATACCTAACGTGAAACACAAGAGATTGCATCGCTCTCACCAAAGGATCCTCCTGCACATAATGATAGAGTCCAAAATAGGGTGCCCTGGCTATGGGTTCTCCAAACCACACTTTAGGCAACAATTGAATTAGGAAAAGCTGGCAGCTCCAAGACCATTTTCTTGCATAGCTTTATTTAGTACATACTAGTGTTGAGCGAACCCGGACTGTAACGTTCGGGTCCGTACCGAACTTTTGGGTGTCCGTGGCACGGACCCGGACCCGGACATTTCAAAAATCGTTCGGGTTCAACAACTAACCGACGGGACGTCGAAGAGTTGTGCACCTCATTTTATCGTCTTGGGGCCTGGCTTGGGCTTGCTAAAAACTTTACAGGCCCAGGCCCAGGCACGGTGCCTGTGGGTTTTCAAGCCATGCCTGGGCTTGCAATGTCAGGCCCAAGCGAGTTGTGATCATACATGATTTATTTCGATACGTTCTTTTACCAGAACCTCGACGGTCGAAAAGGATTAAGTTAACAACGGATTTCACACCAAACCTCTTGGGTATCGGTCCCGTGGGATAAAACCTGAGATAGTAATACACGTCCTCCTAGGAAACC
>BLSH010351783.1:124633-137590 GCA_018402905.1 Glandirana rugosa | reverse complement strand
ACACTAGCATACAACCCCCCCCCCCCCCCCCGAAAAACAGACTATCATTTGTCAGATATTCTCATCGTGTGTACTAAGCTTTAATGTCCCATTCATTCATTCGATTTCAGTTCTTGAAGACATGGAGGCTCAGGCAAGGCAAATTATAAGCAGACTTGACAAGAGCTTTAACCTCCTCTCCAACTGGCTACACCCACAGCACAGAAGTGGGCCTCATTTTATGCAGCCACATATATGGTAGAAGCATGCTCAATCGCATGCTCCCAGCACAATCATATCGCTGGCATTGTCAGCTCCCAGTCACACAATGACAATCCAGAGCCAGTAGGATGGGCTAAAGATTACTGCAATCACCAATCACATGGCTGGGAAGCCCATGAGACACTTCTAAAGCTAAGACTTTTAAAAGGGCTGGTACCTCCTACCCTCCAGACTGAAAGGTCTTAAGCTAGCTCCAAGGAAGGGTAGCATGGCATCAATACAGTGTGTTAGCAGGATTTGCATTTTTTTATAGGTTTTCATGGGGCCAACAGTTTTAACAGCAGTGAGCGGCATCAAAAATTACATATGCATCATTGATTATATTGTTATTTGATCAATACAGCAAAGATGGCCAAAGCAAAGTTAGCTGTGCTTTCAGTGCACTGAGAACATAAAGGCATATTTAAGGGCTTGTTCACACAGTGTGGTGACTGAATTTTCTGCACTGGATAAAAACACCACCAGTCATCACTAGGGCACATAGAAAAGAATTGTTTTCTAGAAGTGCGGTGCTGTGAGTTTTGGTAAAATGCAGACATGTAGCAATTTACCACAGCACACAGGAAGGCACCGCATGGCACTGTGGACATTTAGCATATTGCCGAAAAACTGCCAGTGAGCACTTTGTCCATACCTTGCTCAAAAAGACTTTTATAAAATAGAGTATGTATAGGTACAATATGCAGAAGAAATACCTTTAAAGAACAACTGCAAGTCTGGGGAAATTGCATCTCCCTTCTAACAAAAGTAAATGTGATACAACTTGAACTTTTTTTTTTTTTTTTTTTTAAACAGTCATACAAACTTTTTATATGTTCAATAACATGAAAAAAATGTTTGAAATGGTACTTAATTGAGACACCTGTGAAAGTCACTGCTACTAATTCTTCATATACAAATTTTTGATCTTACATAGTATTTATAACAAACCAATTGTAAAAAAAAAAAAAAAATTACTACACCATTTCAGACATGTTCTAAATTTTCTTTCTGCAATTTTTTGGTGAATTGCTCCTTTACATTGTACTTTGTAGTTTACAGGCAGACCAATATTAAATCCTAAGCTTTTCTCTAAAATTGATTTTTTAAAATGAAACATAAAAAAGGGAAAAAAAATGGCACGATTGAAAAAATAAAATAAAAATTCTAACACTTCATACACTACAATATAAATTTCTAATAAGTTATATTGATTGTGCATATTTATAAACACAAAAAAAAATGTAAGATACAGGTTTAAAAAAAGAATTGTAAACACATAAGGTAGTACAATTTAACTCTGCAAAACAAGCAAACACAAAGCAAAAAAATTACATTAACAGAAGAAAAAAAAAACAAGCATAACATTTTAAAAAAAGGACATTTAAGGTTCATCTACACAGATAAGCCCAAACTGTGGATGGAATGTATGTATATTTTAGTTGAAACATTCCCAACATCCAGGATGTTACTGTCGAGAGAAATTTTACAAACAAGATCTAAATCAAAGAGGCACTTAAATTAACCATATAATAATTAGGTTTTACTTGTCTATGGCACCAAATAGTCACTACTTCTCATTTGTCTCAATTAACACAGGGTTTGTTTTTGTTTTTTTACTTGCTACCGATTGGCCAGACAACCCTATAGATACAACTCAGAAATCAGGCTTGTACGAGGAAACAAAAAAAAGTGAACTGAGTTTTAATTTAAACTGATCTATCAGAAAAATGTGAAAAGATTAGGTGACAGTCTTGCATCCGTTGAAATAAATGAAAAGGTCTAAAAAGGAGCATATGTGTAAATGGAAGAATCTATTTGCATAAATCTACAATAGCTAGTTTATATGTAAACAAAGCAGTCACTGCAAATGGCAGAAAGATCTGAATATTCCAAGGTAAAAAAAGACAAAAAAAAAAATGTAACCAGAAATATTTTATAAGGAAAATTAAAGTAGATATATGACTCTGCATATCTAGGTTAAATGCAAATACAGTCAACGAACAAGGTCATACAGGATATGCCTGAATTGTGCAGTGCTCACCCCATACTAGAACAAAAAAAAAAAAAACAATAGATTAATGAAGACTATAATAACAAAGCTATATTTATTTTGAATTACAAGACTGGGCATGGATATGCAAAGCTAAATAGACTTTTTTTTTTTTTTTTAATTTAACGACTTTCCCAACTTGGTGCATAAATATCGCAGGCAATACTTGCAGGGTTCAGAGACTTTTTTTTTAGCCGAATCTGAGTTATTGAACTTAAAAGGTCAAGTGAATGAGCAATAACCATGCACAAGTACCTGCAACGTACGTAGAAGGTTCAAAAATTTTGCAGTAATAATTGCAAAATGTATCAGTTGTGTAGATGTATTTGTTTTTTCTATGAAAAGACATGCTTTCTTGCATTGAGCTGCTAAAATCAAAGGCTAAATGGTATTTTACTATAGGAGTGCATACACATGATATATTTCACTGCAGTCAGAGATCTTTTATGGTTCCATCTTATATGATTTTGCTTGGGGTTACACAAGTCAAGAATGTAGGTACATACGCATACAGTGCATGGTTCCCACCCATACAACTAATAAAATGAAGAGGCAATTTAGGTTACAGTCATGGTTATGTTCTGAAATGTTAAAGTAATTTAGAGTTCATAAAACTATAAACTAAAAACTAAACACTATAGCATGGAAACAAAAAACTTGCCTATACACTGGCAGACAGAAGGTCACAAAGCAAAGGGCACCAAAACACTATAGTTCTGGCACCAACACCAGTATGACCGAGAGGAGGTGCCCATTTAAAGTAAATCTGTACTGAGTGATCGTCAGGAAACTAGTATTCTTAGGAAAAGCATCCGTTCCTTCTGTCAGTCTCTGGTTTAAAACGTTTTCACTGACCAAAAACAAACATGTAGATTAGAAAGTCAGAATCCCTGATTTGCATATCGGTTTTGGGTCAGAAAACATTCACGCTGTCCGATCAGCAAAACTGACAAGCTACCTTTTTCAGAGGTCAGCAAATGAAGCCACCATATTCTCACAACAGGCTTCCATTACAAAAGCTGCAGATAAAATACAATTCTAAAATAAAAAAACATTTCTGCTTCATAAATATTCATTACTGGTTGTTGAGCGCTACTTCATTAAAGAGAAACCACTGCCTGAAGGGCTTTCAGAATATGAGAATTTCGGGGAGTCTTGGATTTCCTTGTTCACAGCACTTGTTCTTCCCACCAGCCCTATATCACTACAAGACACAGTAGCAATGTTTTGGCCAGAGAATCAAACCACTAAAATGAAGCAGAGAACCAGGAAATATACGATCCTAGAAATTTAATTTTCTGAACAAAGAGGCAGTTTCACTTTAATACAACCTAGATCAACACAGTGGGTGTAGGGTCATTATCTTTGAAGGCAACACTTTTTTTTACATTTTCAATTTAGGGTCAGTCTCTATAAAATGACTATAAAAGCAAAATATTCTTTGAATAACAGTAACATTTATTATCCAGAGCTTATCAAAACTGAACAAGCTATTTCTTTGTACTCGCTGCTAAACATACAAAGTTGACCGTTGCCTGATGTTGCCAGTTTTGATAAAATTTAGGCAGTTTATGTATTGTGGAATACACTGGAAGGCATGCAAAATCTGAACATGTTCTCTCTGGTATGACAGATAAGTGTATGGCTAAGCATATTAATGAAGTCACAGCAGATCAGGTCCATAGGAAAGTCATATGCACGATAACTGATCATCCCAACACAACAGTTAAAGTGGTTGTAAACCCTTATCTATACCCAGTGAAGTTGCTAGCCTCTGGTGATACACACAGGAGGTAAAACAAATCCTCCTATGCGGTCATTTGTCCTGTCCAGCCCTGTAAAATTCAGGCAAAAAGGATTTTTCAGACTCACAATGCAGGGAGTGGGGAACTGCAGTTACACTGTACAAGAGCTCCAAGAGCTGACTGGAGGGAAGGGATAAACCCCCCCCCCCCCTTCACACAGGAACAGAGTTGAGGCCATCAATCACAAGCTGTGTGCTGGAGCTTCCTCCCCAATCACCTTTTTAGCACTTGGCGTCAGGGGAAAAAAAAAAAAAAAAACACTTGTCAGATGTGACTCATGCCGATAACATAGGAACTAGACAGAGAAATGACACTTAAAGTGGATGTAAACCCTACTATCGTTTTCAGCCAAGGAAACTGCCATCTTGGCCTCTGATCTTCAACTGCCATGATGCAGCACATGTGATCAGTTATGACGACACCAGCCATTGGACGGTTTGACAGCTTGGTTAAGAGCACAATGTGACACTTACATTCCCAGCACTTGCCGGAAATTAACGTTTTTTTTTTTAAACTGTTAGATCAATGGGTTTACTTCCACTTTAAGTGCTTTGGAGAGAGGGAAGTAAACACTATAAAAATATGTGCTTTGCTCAGATTTCATGTTGGATGTTTACAAACACTTTATCATGCAGTGCTGTGATAACATCCTTCATGGATGCAAACCAAGTCTTTGTAAAGCAACTGTTGACTTCTTTGGGTGAGGTAACCTAAAGATTTGTATACTTATCTTTTTTTTTTTAACCTGCTCTGGTCACGTGAGCCTGCAGATCTGGCTCCCCTGTGTCAGAGAGCTTAACAGTTGGGAATTCTGTAAACCGTGATATCACCCATGGGCTTCCATGACCCAGCCATGGTCTGTGCTCCCTCCTTTCTCCTGCAGCTGCTGCTTACTGCCATGGGGCAGTCAGAGCTGTGGCATCATGTGACTGGAGCACAGAAAAAAAATAAAAAAAGGGGGTAAGTAGTCAGATCTTGCTTTATTCAGGATAGGTAGAAGGGAACAGTTAAGAATAGTTAGTGTTGGGTTAGAATTCCACTTTAAGCAACCTACAACATCCCAGGGTGGGACTATTGCAAAGAAGATGGCAAAAACACACTTAAATCATTAATTTCAATTCCATTCATGGAGAAAAAAACCTATAGACAAATGACTGATACCCTATGAAAACTTCTAAAAGCATATTTATGTTCAAAGGCTGGGTCATCAGGAAGGAACCTAGCAGTAGATACCTTCATTTTAATATCAGCTTAGAGAGCTGAGAAAATGAACGGGTGTGCTGCCACCAAACTGCCTGGCCTTTTAGGCTTCACACATCTGAATGTACTACTTGGAGCTGAAGATGGGAGGAAGCATCTGTATCAGGCTAGTCATCCTTTACTATGAGGCAGTCTGAGCTAGAAACACCAAAACACTAGTAGAAACCTGTATTGAGAAAGTAGGTAGGCTGCCATTATTGAACTCTCAATCAGGAAATGCTGGTTGCCTGGCTGATATACTGATCCAAAATGTTTCAACGCTTTAATCAACTGACATGGAATAAGTATGCGCAGATTACTATACTCAATATTTTCGTAGCTACTGGTTTGTTCTGGGTCATTGAATCATATTATTGATGCCAAGGACAGTCTGTTATCTAGGAACTTCAGCTATGATCTATTCCATATTTCTCCCAGTACAGGTTTAGGTGACGGGGGCACTTTAATTTCCAAGTGGGTCCCTGCTGCTTCAGTGTATGGCGAGTTGGATGATATACAGTACCGTACAAGTTCAGAAAAAAAAAATAAAAATAAAATAAAAATAAAAAAGGTACAGTAAGCCTAATCAACTGTAAGCCACAAAGCTTATAGTTTCAAGGCCATTTTGGTATTGATTTGTGAAAAAAAAAATAGATGAGGTAGGTTATGCCAGGAACCTTGCTAACAAGTAGTGGATTAAGATTAAAAAACTTATGAGGGTTTTCATTTGTCAGACTGGTAAACTTCATTAGGTGGTTAATGAAAAGATCTAAAACAAGTTGGTGTATAATATATATATTTATTTATATTTATATTTATATTGGATCTTAAAAAATTCTCAGAAAACAAAAAAAACTATTGAAAAAGGTTTACGATTTACTAGTTTTAATATTACTAAGGCAGATGCAGTTGAAGAGAAACATTTTGAATACAAGGCAAGACTAAGTAGTGTTCGGCATAAAATTATTTCAAGTAGTGTTTGAATTCTGAAAAATGTTACTATGCACACTTTTACATTAAAACCTATATGTATTTTGCAGCTCCGCATCTGATAGATGCTATTATGTTACAAATTATTGCTACTAGTAGATTCAAAATAGCTATTTTGGCTTTTAGGTAGCCTTTTATCTACCAAAACATATTCAAACATTAAAACTAGACAAACTAAAGCCTGGTACACGTATTGAAATTTGACTAGTTTAGCAGGAACAGTTTGAATTTCAGTATGTGTGTACCGCTTCCAACAGAAGCTAGTCTAATGACTGGATTCTCTCGAATGGTTCTGCTGGAAAACCAGCATTTGATCAGCGCTTGCCGCCAATGGTTACAATGCTGATCAGTATATTCTGATGGTGGGATGGAAGGGGGACGAGTCCCTTCAAAATGGAGGAAAAAAAAAAAAAGGGAAGAACTCTGTAGGCCATAAACGGCCCAAATGTGGACAAGCAATGCCACCAATTCAAGCAGGTCTTCAGATTGGAGCATTTTGGAAGGAATGGGGGGAAAGATTATACAGACCTCCAAACAGACAGAAAACCTCCATGAAAGCACCGCTGTTATACCAGCACTTGAGCAGTTCATTTGAATAGGAGGTCAAAATCTCTCTGGTCCATTCCCACATATCCTGTCAATTTTTTACAAAGACAAGAAAACTGGTGAGATGCTCATGAATGTGAATAGACTGATTGAAAGCACATAGCTGCCTTATTGCGCTTTGGACTTTCCCCAAAAAACACTTCAGTCAACTAGGTCTTGCATAATTTATTATGCATAGCGCCAAATTGCCCAATGCTTGCGCTAAACCTCCCAACAGATACAGAAACTCGTTTGAACTACAGTGACAATACTTGTAGCACAATAGTTTGACTAAGAACCGCTCCTAATAAAAAAAAAAAAAAAGTGGATTTATATATTTGAGGTGCAGTAAGGCAGGGTTCAACCTCTTGGAAGGTCTTCTGCCTTGCAGAGAAGGAAGGAATACAGACAGATTTCCCCACATTTGAGCTCAGCTTTTAAATTCAGCTACTATATTCATTAACCTAACTAAAGTCCCCCTATTTTGATGTGGAAATTCCACCACAGAACATAAAAAAAAGCGCTGTAGTACTCACCAAAAAATTGTGGAATGTATTGCATAGTCCCTCATTCAAACTAGTGTTACCTGACTTTTGAGGTTGGACTGAGGGGACAGACCCCTATGCCAGGTCCCTGGACAGTAGCAAAGACCTATAAAAGAATCAAACTGACAACAAACCACCCTAAGCAGAAGAAACCTATTTGCTGGAGTCCCTCTATCACATCAATTTAAGGGATACGTTCACACAAAAAAAAAAAAAAAAAATCCAGGAAAATGAAAATGTAAATCGTTTGCAGGTAAAAAAAAAAAAAAAAAAAAAAAAAAAAAGGCATTTATCCATTTATTTTTATTAGCAGCCTGTAAAGCATTGCACCCACGATCATGCGGATAACAAGTGCAAACTCAGGCTCCTGTAGACTGTCAGTGTAGCTGTCTGCCCATATCTCGTATGGGCAGGCAGTTACTCAATGACAAGCATCAACCAACTACCTAGAGCACTCAACAGCATGAGCACAGCAAGAGCTGCAATGGCTGATGGTAGAAGTAGTTCGCTCATTCACACAAATGTGAATAAGTGGACGTGGCTGGGTGGACAGAGCCCAACACGGCTGCATTGGATTTTTTCTTTTTTTTTTTTAAACTTGTGACAGCGAGTACGAGGAGAAGATCACCGACCCGCAATCACGGTGGGGTCATGGAAGAAGAGGAGGTGTTGGCGGGGTCTGCTCATTTAGTTACAACCTGGAAACGGATGTAGCATGTTATGAAAGCCGAACTTATAATTTAAGCTTCTCTGTGCGCCATAGGCTTCATGTAAATCTGAACTATTACTTTAAAAGGGGTTTCAATTCTAAAACACAACTGCATGCTTGCTTTACTACCAAACATTGAACCACAGTAAATCACAGTAATGTCATGGATCATAATTCTTGGTGGACCAAATCTGGCACAGTTAACACCACAAAATTATCAGTCTAGCTCACATGTTAAACACAAGGCCCATGGGCTGAATCTGGCCCACCAGGCCAATTCACGTGACCCTCACATCCCTCTTGTGGCTGCAGCATCCCCCTCTTCTCAGCAGTCATCTGCAGAGTCAATAGAACTCCTCTGCCAGGTCCTGCACTGTCTCCTCATCTCAGCAGTTGGCAGAAGAGGAGAACAGAACTCATCCTATAGATCCTGCGCCTCTGCTAAGCTGTAGCACTCGCTCGTCAGCACCTCCCCTGTTCTCAGCATTCAGCAGACTCTGGCAAATTACTCCAGCTCTCCTCCAGACCCTATACTTTCTGCTTTCCAGCTCCGCCCCCCCAGCTTCTTCCTGTCAGCAAAAAATGGTAAGGGGGGGTGCACTCTGTGGGGTGGGGGAATCTTGACTTCTGATGGTGGGGTGCTCTGGAAATCTAGTCTTACAGATACAACAGGCCCTTTGAGGGCAACCATAATGCTGATGCGGCCAGCAATAAACTAAACTAGAGTTTGACACTCCTCGTCTAACTGAATGGCAAGTCACAAGTTTTCCTACAGAGGTGCAGCATTTGTCGTTTTTCGTTAATTCTTCTTGACTGAATAGTGAAAGGAACCTTCTGATATGGACTGAAATGAAGACGTGCAAAAAAAAAAAAAAAAAAAGATAAAATTACAAAATATTTTAAACCAGGTGAGGTGTATAGTACATTTTGGAAATTAAATCATGGCTCTATAAAAGGATTTAAGCATTTACAAATCAGAACCATCATTTTTGTTCAGTCTTTAAACAAAAAACATTATGCACTTATTCGCATTCCCCAGTTTTTTAGTACTCTGTCTGCTACAGTCATAAACTGAGGGTAGCAGAGGCACTTACTGGTTATAGCAAAGAAAAAAAGTGAAGAAGGCACAATACCATCACATAGCAAGCTTACTGAATTAAGCAGCAAAACACAGATCAAAAGCCACAACAATGTTTATGCGACAACACTGCTCACAAAAACGCAATGCTTTACCCAAAAGGTAAGTAAAAACACAGAAAGTGGAACCAATATCATCCACAAATATGTACATAAAACTTCTCATACCAGGGCACAATGAAAGATATTGCACATCTTGTTGTAGTTTCTGTGAAGCACAGTACAGCCACTTTGTCTAAAGGGAGCTGCCTACAGAGCCCTACAAAAGGGGACACTAACAAAATGTCTGCAAAAAAAAGCTCTCTCTGAGATCCAACTTTAGGCAACATAGACCCAATCCCAAATCAACACTTGTGAATGTAACTAGTATATTTTCATATAAAGTATGACATTTAGGTCTACTGGCCCTTAAAAAAAAACAAAAATAAATAGTTGGTTGCAAACCTGAGCAATTCAAATGGAGCATGTAAAGTAAACATACAATAGCATAGGATAATTTCAGTGAACATGTTAAAAAGTCCGTTGAAATTATTAGGTGAGGTGCACCCCATTTGACCCCCAGTCATCATCGTTCAGCGGGCTACCAGATTTAAAAGTCGCAGAAGACAGGGAGGAGGGGTGGAACCAGGGCCAAATGTTTACTGGAAAAGACAAACTTTGGGATTACAAGCTTATAATCGCCAGATCATTGTGTCGTCATATTCCCTATATGAATTGCTCAGGTTTGTGCCAGCTTAACTCTAAAAAAGTATACCTGCTATAAAATTGTAAATATTACTGCACTGCAAATGGAAAATTGACCAAGCTAGTCAACACGATCACGTTGGCTGGGTTCACACTATTGCGAATTTGATGTGGGTCTCCTCGCACCCAAATCGCATATCAGGAGATTGTGACCGGCTCTCTATGGAGCCAGTTCACACATCTCTGGGACGCCCGCAGAGCGAATTGCACAGGAGTCTTGTGTGTCTTATGGTTGGTTTCAGATCCAAATTCAGCCAAAAATGCAGGCTGAAATTGGACCTGAAACCGAGAATAGGGACGCACCGGACCCCTGCTGTGACCTGATGCATGCTGCGATGTGAATCCAGCCTTAGATGAGTGGCAGTTAGCCAACATGATCACTTACATAAGTGGTAGGGGGATATTACTGGCCTTACATAAGTGGTAGGGGGGGTTTAAATTAGATATTACTGGCAGGCATGCAGCACATAATCCCAAAATTTAGAGCACTGGCGAAAAAACAACTGATCAGTACCAAAGTAACATTCAGCAGCCTAAATAAAATATCTGGCACATCAGGACTGTTGTCATATGCACAGGTAATTTTGCCTCTACTTGTAAAGTTCTTTTGCACTATTCTTCCCCTCTAGTGCAACCATTATTTTACACAAAAACACTTTCAGATCATTTAGCTCAAGAAATAGGGGACCAAACTAGATGTATTGATCCCAGTTATGTTAAGCATTTTGCTGCCCCAAAGGCCAGACTGGTTTTTTTTTTGTTTTCTTCTTACAAAAAATATTGTTAAAGTGAGCAATAACAGCTATTTCAGGTGCTTTTAACTATGGGGTTCCATTAGATCTTACAGGAACACAAAGTATCTACTCCAAAAATAGGTTTTAGATTCTGGATACACAACCAAATCTCTTCACAAGACAATATATACATTTGGTACCAATCAAAAGAACCTACATTTTCTTAGTCTAAAGACCATAGTTTTTGAAAAGACCAAGAACTCCAGTCTAATAAGTTTAGTATTATAAACAAAATATCCTATTCAGCCATGTCAAATTTGTGTTGCAGGAGGAAGATGGTTTTGGGTGAGCAAGCCACTTTAGATTTGAATTTGTTCCACTCTGCACCCTAAACGTTTTATAAACGACGGCTTCCCTTTCAATACTGCACATGGTACATATGAATGTTACATTTCTATGCAATTAAATATGGCAAATGCATTAGGGGAAAAAAATCTAATTTTTGAACCTTAAACCAGGTGTATTTAAAATAAAAAGAAAACAAAGGCAAATTATTTTCACTGCAAAACACTGTTTCACCATAGTAAAACTCACTTCTATTATAGGAAAGATGTTTTATTTAAAATGAAACATTTTTCTGAATAAAATATATTGCTTTTTGCATTGTCTATGCGAACTGACCCTTATAGATAGTTTCTATAAATCACTTGGCATACTGAACTGCAATGCTACCAAAAGGATATCCTCAGATTAACACATGACAAAACAGTATAAGGGTCCTGTTACATTTGTCAACAATCCCTCTGTGTGGTGTCCAGTGGGGTTATTCATTGTGAATGGCACCTAGGGCACTGTACAATAAATAGAGGGCAGCAAACCACAATGCAAATTTCGTGCTAAAAACAGGGTCATGTGCATTTTCTTATTCATTGCAGTGGGTTGGCGGCCTATTCATATTGAATAGGCTTTCTCAACATAAAACGCAACAAAAAATGTAACACTGCAATGGATATCAAAAGTATGCATGGGCCCCAAGTAGTAAAAGTATGATGCTATTTTTTATTTCTATCACTTCACCACTTTTCCTGTGTCTGCGGTATATTTCCAACGAGTTTAGAACTTTCAAACATAAAAGCGCAGGAGATTCAAGAGAAGTTCACTGAATGAAAACCAAATCAGGCCTAGGCTGGCCAAAGTTAGCTTTCATCCAGCCACGGCAAAGATTTAATACATTTGCACCACAGTTTTTAGTTTCATGTACAAAAAAAAAATTACTAAAAAAGTAATGCTTAACTGGCAAAAACAGAGCAAACTGGATGTTCCAACAGGATGAAAAATGACTCTCTGAAGACTATGGTTAGCAATAGAGGTCACCAATGTGAATGAATGCACAGATTAGTTAATTGTGGAGTTCCTGAGACATCTGTTTACATCACTAGCACAAAGGATCTGCATGATTATACAGTATATGCTCCAACTGGGTTCATGGAAAATTCTCAGTTTTCACATGGTAAGTAATCATTTGCATTTAAAACATTGTCAAGATTTGTAGATTTGTAGGATCATTTAGATACACTGCTCGATCTTCATCCACTAAATGAAAATAAACATATAAAAAAAAAAAATTCACCTGGCCTATAGCCAGCAGCACTTATGAGCTTGCCATACATTTTATTACAAGCTATAGTGAATATTAAACACTTTTTTTTCAGGGAATTTTAAAAAAATCCAATTGCCAGTGGGAGTTGGGCTTTTTTTTTTTTTTTTTTTTAAAAAATTTTAAGGGACTTTTTTTTCACAAATTATAAGTGATATCGAACATTATTTTACATACCGTTCGAGTATTCACGACGACCGATATCCGGTCCACTTAAAAAAAAAAAATATACAAATAAAAGTAAATCACCTACTTCTAGCTCGTCACATAGATTTACTAGGATGTTTAGATGTTTAGAACTGTTACAAAATTTACGTTTACTAATGAATGGTACACTTTTGACTCTTAAAAGGTACTTGGGTCAACCTCGTATATGACATATTAGTACGTCTAGGAAACACGATCACTACATTTGTCTACAGAGTCCTTGAGGTGTTAATTGATTAGACACGTAAGTAAGTGTAACCACTGGAGATAACGATTGGTATCAGAAGTCTCTCAGTAAAAAGTAGGACAACC
>BLSH010351783.1:112368-124623 GCA_018402905.1 Glandirana rugosa | reverse complement strand
TTTTTTTTTTTTTTTTTTTTTTTTTTTTTTTTAAAGATGGCCCTTACAGTGAAAAGTGTAAAACTTTTTTGTAGCATCCAAATTCTCTCCCATTTGTTTTTGCTAAACAACTGCATGTAATTAAGAATTTTTGTGAAATGTATCCGATTTCAGCACTTTGCACAGAGACAAGAGTGCCATAAAAAAAAGAATACAAATTATAAAACATGAAGACAGCTTTTACATATATTTGTTTTGTACATAAGATTACTTCAACTTGCAAATTTAGATGGGAAAAAAAAAAAATAAAATAAAAGACCTGAACTACACATCTGCATATTTAATTAAGAGCAGCCCTTTTAACCTTTAGAACACTGAAGCGATGTTCAGTTCATAATGTTACAGAAGCCCAATAAATAGGAGCTGGACATGCCTCCAATGAACATGATGGCCCAAAGTGCAGGGCAATCATACACCATGGGTCCAGAAAAAGTTGCTCTAAGTATATGACCTACATAACCTTATCTATTGGTGGATGAAGATTAGAGTCCCCGACCTTTTTTGGCTTTGACACAAATGGCCTGCAATATTTTTAGTTCCTGATGAGCAAAAACCTGTAAACCCTTCATTGACAAAGGAGGCCGCTGAAAATGGGGCCAATAAAAGCAGTTTATCCTTTTTCATTTACAAAACCTAAGAAGCAAAAAAGGAAAGAGGCTGAAATGTAAGATAAAATGTCAAATTCAACACTTGACTCAGACTGCAGTGAATACTAGTTTTCCTTCAAAAGGTGGCATTAACAAGGCTTGCATGTACTGAGTAATTTTCTGAAACAAAGCTCCTATTGAACATCAAATAAGTGGTGGAGTGCACTATTAGTATAATAATATGTATATATAGATATTTATCTATTATCATATATAACACCTGGACCAAAAGAAACAGGGAAAACAGATCTCTTATAAACGCTTATACAGTTTTATTTGCATCTTCCTGTTGGAGCTGCAAACAGAATGGCAATGCTAGTTCTCTGTCCCACTGATCGATGTAAAAAAAGTGGAGCCATGAGCATTCCATTAAAGACGATCTATCCATCCAGCACATTCATGGATCCAATCCAGGTCATTTTTCCTAAGGACCAAACCAGTGCTGCATCTGTATGTTTTTACAAACTTCACAGTATGAACTTTCCCAATATGCTGAGGAAAACAATTGGTAAAGCTGACCAGTTTTTTTTAAGGACTGAAATTAACAGCTTTGTCCTTCTGTGGTCTGTGACATCAGAAATGATTGCACAACTTCTTCTGTTGAAAGGGGACAAGTATTAACATCCTCCAGGGCATCGGTGACTGAAAATTGACGATCTCGTAATCTGTTCCAGTTTGCCAATATATTGTGATACTCAAATACCTTCTCAAAATTGCCAACAGAATTATAAAGTTTAATCAAGCCCCTGTAATCATACTCCAGTCCACTGTAACCTTCTCCAAATAACTTCTTTCCTGCAAATAAAAAGCAAAAATTTGAGGACTTGCAGGTTTCTTGTGCTTTTAAATAGTTTGGACCAAGCTGGTCCAAACAAACTATTTGCTTCACTAAGACCCCTTTCACACCAGAATGTTTTTAAGGTGCTTTTGCTCTAAAAATAGCGACTGAAAAACTCCCCCCAATACACCCCCGTGTGAAAGCTGGAATGCTTTCACACTGGGGCGGTGCGCTTGCGGGATGGTTAAAAAAAAAAAGTCCTGCAAGCCGCATCTTTGCAGCAGTGTGGGAAAGGTGTATTCACTGCTCCTATACCGCGCCCCTGCCCATTGAAAACAATGGGGCAGCACTCCTGAAGCGCAGAGCACCGCTTCGGAAGCGCCGATAACCGGCACTTTTAACCCGTTTAATCCCTTGTGGGGAGGGTAAAACCACACCAGTGCTGCTATAACGAGCGATAAAGCGCCGCAAATTAGCGGTGTTTTACTGCCAACACTCGGGCAGCCCTAGTGTGAAAGGGGTCTTACAGATGTGCCCACTGGGAACGCTGTATAAACTGTGTAGAATGAGCTACGAACAGTATACAGTACTGTATCGAAAATCGAGCTGCTCAGCCATTCACAGGAAGCGTTGTATTTTATCAATTAGTACAAGGTTTCCTCTAATTATCTGAGGTGGAGAAGTGAGCAGATGACATCAGAACCTCCAGTAAGAGGAAGCCTTGGTATTTACTGATGAAAAATACAAAGCTTCCTGTGAGTGTCAGGCCAGCAACCAGCCCAACTCAATTGTATTGTAGTAGCGAGACGGTTGTATACTGTATGCAGCTGATGCTACACAAGAGTTTATACAGCGCTCCGTGTGGGCACATATCTTAGTACAGCAAATAGTTTGTATGGACCAGCTTGGTCCAAATGAACGGTTTAACCACTGATAAGATAAACCATAAAGCAAAAGATGAGCCGGCACTTCAGGATTCAGATATAATCATCTGTTTATTCCATCATATTCATGTTACAGGCAGCAAAAGCTGTGAACAAGGCATCTTTGATGCCGAAACGCATCAGCTTTTGCTGCCTGTAACATGAATAGGATGGAATAAACAGAAGATTATATCTGAATCCAGAGGTGCCAGCTCATCTTTTGCTTTATTGTTTGTGCTTTATCAGGAGGGTGTAGAGTTTTTATATCCACTGTACATAAACAAATTGGAGTTAGCCAGTGTTTAATGAAGCAAAAAGAGGCCTCAGCATCTGGGCTGTAAGGACTTCTGATAATCGAGGGGTTAACCATTAACATCCAAGCCCATTAATAACCTGACAACACACTACGAGCAACTCATGCTAAGCCAACATACCTATAGCTATCGATCGAAGATAAAGTTTCTCTGCATTTTCATATTGGTTCATATCATAATTATAAAGAGAGGCCAAATGTCCTACTGACAAAGCAACTTCATAGTCTTCTTGGCCAAGAAGTTGTTCCTTGATCTGTATAGCCTTGATGTGCATCTCTTCAGCTTCCTGAATGACCAAAATAGGAAAACAAAAAAAACACACAAATCACACAATTAGCATATATAAACTATAAACAAAAACAGCACCAATAAAAATATACCTTACCTATGCCTTAAAATGTATTATCCCCAAAACAGACAACTGATTTTGCATTCAAACGGCAATAATGACTCTTCTTCTAACTTTTAGTCATTTCTACATTA
This sequence comes from Glandirana rugosa, assembly GCA_018402905.1. Lineage (NCBI taxonomy): Eukaryota > Metazoa > Chordata > Amphibia > Anura > Ranidae > Glandirana > Glandirana rugosa. Next base: position 121,439 of record BLSH010351783.1, on the reverse strand, counting down.
AAATCCACTAAAGAGTGCTGGTCTTTAAACACTTGAGTTCCTAGAGCTTTCTTGTCAAAAAGAAATACACAACCTTCTATAGCACTAAAAATTGAAGTTTTGAGAAAGGAGCGTGCATGCTCCGTACAGACTTGGCGCATGCTCTGGAAACGCATTGTGGTTCTCCCCTCGCCTTGGTGACGTCACACGCCTAATGGCATTATGCTTCAAGCTGGTTCCATCAGGCATACCCGGACATCACACAGGACTTACCAGCTTTCTCCTAGGTCACCGCGGTGGGTGCACCCGCAAATCGGAGGCGCTAGAGAATGTCCCCCGTGGCATCTTCACCCAAGATGAGCTTACCCTCCCTTACTTTACTATAAGTGTTTGAGGATTATAGGTTATTGCCCAAGCCCACTGTCAGCTGACATCACTCGGCCGCTCCTGCCCCATGCAAAGCCTAGTGTTCCAGTGAGCTTAGCAGGAATGCTTATGATTCCATGCTTAGCAGAAATCCTAGGCTAGTTTTTTTTTGTACTCTACAGGCTCGATTCAAACAACCTTTTTTACCACTACTTGCCCACAAACAACCCCACTTCCAGTACTATAAAATTACCCACTGTGTCTGTTTCACATCCTGTACCTTTGTTACATCTGAAGTTTATTAAAACACATTATACATATAATTTTCCATATAGACCTATAACATTTTAGCAAAACTGGATGCATACTTTTTAAATCACGTTTAAATAGGGAAGAAGGTAGGAAACATCTTAACAAAAACTCTAACCTTGGCATTTACATGACAATATATTTGGCAAAGTCTGTGTCTGGCAGAATACTAACTTAAGTGTGATTTTTTTCATGGAGATTAGTAGTAAATATTATAGTCACAGTTTGTTTACCTGTTTCAACTTTACGTTACAAGGGGCAAAGGAAAATAAATAATCTATTGGTGTCAATTTCTGCAAGAAAAAGAAAACCTGTACTGCAAGAAAAGGCAGAGGCTGCCATTGCATTGCAATTCCAATGCAAAAAAAAAATAAAAAAATAAATAGCATTAAAAATACCGCATGCCTTACATTTTGCAATACACATTTTTTTCTTTTAAAACGTATTTTACTGCAGACCAGGTGACCACACCCCTTTGTTTACTTTAGTGGCAGGCCCCCCCCGAGGTGACATTCAGTCCTGTTGCTTTACTCGTGCCAAGTGACATCTCCGAATCTGTGCCAATGTAGTAAACAGAGGTGGAGTCACCCTGGGTGACATTAACCAATCATGGACCATGCAATAGTTAAAAATTTTTTAGGCAAATGACATATCTTTATGTGGTATTTGCAGTGTGTTTCTTATTTTTTGGAAATTTCCACATAAACCGATAATGAGAAGTTATATTTTAATTATCACATGCGATATTTGGAAAGGAGTCATATTAAAAAGGAGTCATGTGATCCAAATATCGCTGCTTTGTGAATGGAGCCCACTGTCTCTGAAAAAGCATGCAGATCAGTTAAATTAAACCATCTAACCTCTGGATCAGGACAGACAGGCAAGCAATATTTCCAGAAGTATCAGCAACAGCAACTTTTATAATATTAACTGGTTTCCTTTAACCCTTTCGCTCTCGTCATTTCCATCTACATACATTTTTTCCCCTCAAAGTCCCCTCTCTAGCAACATAAAAGGGGATAAAAAAAAAAATGTTCAGAGCTTTATGCCATATAGTAGGAGTATGGAGATATATTCGCACATTATGGCATACTTGCCTGCCAAGCAATTCCCTCCAGCGCTGCAGTCTAAAGCACTTGCAGCTGTCACGTGTGCTTCCATTTTCTCTAGTCTGCCTTCTGGCCACTTCATCCATTTGATTGGATGGGGTGCAATGATCTCTTTCTCGCATGTGTATTGGAGTCACATAACAGTGCAAAAATAGTTCCCTAAATGTACACCACAATGTGCATGTGTGACTCATGTAATATTGGTTGTTCCCTACCTGCTGGCATTCATACACTAAGAGACCAATAGGCTTTCTTCTGTCCAATTCCTACCGGTTAGAGTACCTTAGCTCATCATCATTTTATGGATGCGTGAAATTTTATAGTTTGACATGTCTATTTAGTTTATTCACTTAATGCAACCTCAACTTAATATTTTATGGGCAACATATTAGGTTGATTTACTAAAGGTAAATAGTCTGTGCACTTACAAGTGCAGTTGCTCTAGATCTGAGAACATGCAAGGAATATAAAAAAAAAAACAAAAAAAAAAACTGCATTTTTGCTTGCACGTGATCGGACAGAAAATCAGCAGAGCTTCCGGTCAGTTCTAGAGCAACTGCAGTGCACTTCTAATGGGGCTTAACTTTGGATTTAGTAAAAATCAACCTCATAGTATTGGTGTGGACTAGGGCCTGGTTCACACGAACACATTTTCAGTTATTTCAGTCGCACAGAATTGCATGACAATAAAAACCACATTGCTTTCAATGGTGACAAATCACATCAATGCAACTCCGCACAGCGTAAAGCTGAATGCACACTATACAACTTTTGTTAGATTTCCTTTAGATTTACCTTCAACTATGTAGTGCAAGGGCCTGCCTGATTGCATACAAATTGAAAGTGTATATGGTTTTGGCAAATCTGTTTGGAAAAAAAAAATCTGCAGAAAGTTGTATAGTGTGTAGCCAGATTTATTTTGGAGAAGGGTCCTGTGCCAGTTTGGTGCGATACCAGCGCAAGTTTTGACCCTACAGAATATGCAAACCACATTCAAAATCATTACCAAGTTACACTATATAATCACACTACAAATCAGATCAAAATGACATAGCAGTAGTGTGAGTGTAACCTAAAATTAACATTTCTGCAGTTTTTCTGCTGTTGCAGGAGCAGGCAGAGATGTCTGCTACAGTTTAAAGTGGACATGAACTCAAAAGTGAAGATGTGCTATGTTATAGGGGAGCACCTAGAAATGTAATTCTGCTGAGCCAAGCTGCACACTGGAAAACTTTTTTGAAATTCCTCCTGAAAAATGACAGTAAACTTTCTGGTCTGTGAGTGCCTAGGCACTCCTATAACGACATCCCCATAGCGGTGTATCTGCTGTGTGATATCCTAGGAACTGCTGGTTTCAGGAGATTTGGAGTGATACAGTGTTGTCGCTACTATATTGCTTATTGTTCTCTTTGCTGGTGGCTCTGACAAGAGGCAGCAAAAACCCAGCCACTACTAAGACTGCTGCCTCCAGAAAGACACACTGTAGAGTACGAAATATGGCAAGTCAGTACGGAGGGGAAAATCAGCTGTAGGGAGACCACCGGCTTTTGACTGGTGTTGTTTTATGCCTGCCTTTTTGGGAGACAACTTTTAGGCTGGGTTCACATCTATGCGAACTATTCGCATGACACTTGAAAACACATTGTTTTCAATGTGTCAGGTTCACATAGGTGCGGTGCACGTGTGTGTTTTCTGTGCAATGCGGTGCGAATTCTCAGCCTATTACGTTCAATGGGAACGCATGTGCCCCGCAGATGTGTTCCGCTCTGAGCGGGGATTCTTTCCCCCTGCATGAGGTACTTGCCCCTCCCTCCCCCCAGAACGGGGATCTTTCCCCGACTTGCGGCACTTGCCCCTCCCCCCGCAGCTGCTGCGCTGTGAGAACGGACAGGAGCAGCCAAACAGCGGCTCCATTCGTTCACAGCAGCAAAGAGGCTGGAACTCACACTGGACTGGTGTGAATCCAGCCTCAGAGCTTTAATTACTCTTTGAAGGAAATCCTGATGTCAGGTGACGTCACTGTTTTCCAAGACATTCTAATAGAGAACTTCACATTTGGAAGAAGTTCAAAAATCAAAATAATGTAATGAGAAACAGCCATAGTGAACAATATAGGAATTAAGGAATTACTACATTAGTTTACATGTGGCCAGGAATCTGGTTAACATTTTTTGTTCTGAAAGGAGACACTGGTTTATTGAAGATAAACAAATGAATAAAGAAAAGAGAAATTAAATTGAAATAAAAACAAAAACACAATGTAAAGCACAGTCTTACCTTAAACTTTCTCATGGATTGATACAATCTCCCAAGGTTCCCATAGTGTTTTGCTGTCTGCACGTTGAACTCCCCAAAGGCTTTTTTAGCAAGTTGCAGTGATGAAAGATGAAGGTCATGAGCTTCTTGAAGAAGTTTCTGTTCTGTCTCTTTGTTGTGACAATCTATAGCAATCTCCTCCAGTATTAGTGCTATGGGTGTAAAAACATTAATAACTAATCTCTCACTATGCACACACAGAAAGCATCAACTCTCATAACCTTACGTATAAAATGAGATTCACTAGCTATGATCACTTTTGAAAGAAAATCTGCTGCTGCTTTTCTTTTTTTTTTTTAGGAAATTGTTATTGAAAAGAACACTCCTCCTGCTATTCTATTCCAGTGCTAAAAACCTATAAAAAAACAAAAAAAAAAAAAAAAAAAAGGAAGGAACCAAATTAGACTTTACTGGTAGAAAACAAGACCACACCTATATTTCAAGTTTTTAACAGGACTTTATTAAAGCTGTAATAAACCAAAAACGTAATAGATTACAGCTTACCAATCACTGCATGTGGTAGCTACATTTGTTTTTTCTTCCCCTCTATTCTCACCTAGTGATCTGGTCAATAACACACCTCCTGTATTAGAGCACAACAAGTACCCTGAAAGAATGAGGCAGGGGGCAGATTTGAAAAGCAGCATTGTCAGTCTGGGGGAAGAGGGGTGCTCAAAGTACTAGCAGATTTAAATGCACTAACAAATTGAAGCCAAACACCAGTTAACACTTTTTAAGCAGCTATAGCAAACAATTTATCATTTTGGGATAAAGATTTTCCATAAATAAAAGCTGATCATTTACCACTGATTGGGGTGCTAACAATGGTTTGTCCCATCCCTGTAAAATGATAAACCTGCAAGAGAGCTTGTTCTTTTGAAAACCTGGATTTTTTGACTTACCGTAAAATCCCTTTCTCGGAGTTCGTCCACAGGCACAGCAACTCTTAGGACTAAGTGAATTATACTGCCCTCTTCAGGAGTTTACTAGGCAGAACAGGCCGTTCTAACAGCAAAAAAGAACAGCAACAGACACAGCCCCTCCCAGGAGTCAGTCCCCACTGGCAGATAACCCCACACCCAGCTCTGCTAGCTCAGTTTGTAACAAGCAGTGCAACATCCAGAGGGGTGGGTGCTGTGCCTGTAGACAAACTCAGAGAAAGGTATTTTACGCCAAGTCAAAAAAAAATACCGTTTTGTTCGTTGACAGGCACAGCAACTCTTAGGACTAATTGGGACGTCCAAAAGCAGTGCCAAAAATGAGGGGTGGGTAACAGAACAGAACTACACCCAACTGAACCCTCGGTGAGGAACCACACGTGTCTCACACGGCTACCTGCAAAACTTTGCGGCCAAACGAAACATCCAAGCATGCTAAAAACATCAACTTTGTAAAACTGTGAGAAGGAGTGCACAGAGGTCCAAGTAGCCACCTTGCACACTTTAGACACAGACGCCTGATGTTGAAAAGCCCAGGAAGTTCTAATCACCCTGGAAGAGTGAGCCGTAACCGGAAAGAGAGGCTCCAGACCCCAAACAGCATAGGCTTGGGACACCGTCTGTCTAATCCAACGTGAGATAGCGGCTGATGAGGCCGCCAAACCTTTGCGTGGGCCATCCACCATGACAAAAAGAGCGTCTGACCTCCGAAAAGGAGGCTGTGGACGCCAGATACACCCGCAGAGCCTGAACCTCAGGGGGGGTACAAAGTAACCTCCTTATAGTGAGACAGGCAATGTCCTCATTGATGTGGAAAGAGGATACCACCCTTAACAAAAAAAAAAGGTGACGGGTACAAGCCGCCTTATCCTTATGTAGGACCAGAGAAGGAGACCTACAAGATAGAGCCGCCAACTCAGACACCTGCCGGGCGGATGTGGCGGATCAGGCGTCTGGCCATCAGGAAAGTCACTTCCTGCAAAAGCAACTGCAGAGAGATTTCCCTGATATTCACAAAAGGCGGTTTCTGAAGCACCGAGAACACCAAATTGAGGTCCCATGGCGCCAAAGGCGACCGTACCTGGGGGGAGACATGCCAAACCCCCTGCATGAAAGTACGAATCAATGAATGCGTCAAAGGACGCTGAAAAAAGATCGCCAGAGCAGAAACCTGACCCTTGATAGTGCTCAATGCCAGTTTCTGGTCGAGGCCCTTCTACAGCAAGGCCAGAACCTGAGACACCGAGAAGGAACGAGGGTTTCACCCCCCGGCTTCACACTAGGCAATGGAAGCCTTCCAGGTGTGGTGGTAAATTGTACGTGAAGCAGCCTTACAAGCCTTCAACATGGTAGGAATCACCGAGTCCGAGACCCCTCAATCCCTCCAGACCTGGGATTCAATAGCCAGGCCGTTAAAGCCAGAGAGGGTAAAGCAGGATGCAAGATGGGTCCCTGGGACAGAAGATCCTCGCGAAGCGGGAGCGCCAGGGAATTTCCACCACCATCCGTACCACGTCTGCGTACTAAGGACGCCGTAGCTATTCAGAGCTACCAGAATGGTTGGGATACCATCCGCTTCTATTTTGCTCAGAAGGCACGGAAGCAGTTTCAGAGGAGGAAAAGCATAGATGAGCCGATACTGAGCCCACGGAGCTACCAGAGCATCTGCCACGACCGCCAGGGGGTCCCGTGTCCTGCTCACGAAGGTCCGCACCTTCCGATTGAGACGGGACGCTAGTCAGTCCATGTCCGGGACACCCCATCTCAGACAAATCTGATGAAACACATCCGGGTACAGGGACCACTCTCCCTGGTCCAGACACTGATGACTGAGATAGTCCGCCTGCCAATTTTCTACGCCCGGTATGTGGACAGCAGAGATTGCCGGAACGTGGCTTTCTGCCCACCGCAGGACGGGAGCTACCTTCGAGGCCGCAGCCGAGCTTCTCGTCCCGACCTGGTGGTGCACGTATGCCACCGCCGTGGCATCATCTGACTGAATCCGGACAGGGCACCCGTGTAGTCTTGATGTCCAACGGGAAAGGCAGCACCAAATCGCCCGCCATTCCAGGACATTGCTCGGGAGACGAGACTGCCCGGAGACTACCGTCCCTGGGCTGAGAGCAGCCCCAGGACTCCACCCCAGCCTCTCAGGCTGGCGTCCCTCGTGATCACTGACAAGTGAAGGGGAGGATGGATTTCCGGGGCCGAGAGCCGGGGACTGCAGCCCTTACTTGGTGGTGCATCCTGACCACCCGATTCAGGCAAGATGGGGACCTGTCCCCTCTCAGGAGAGTCTCCCGTTGCAGAACCCGGGTATAATACTGAGCATAAGGGACCGACTCGAAGGAGGCTACCATTAGGCCCAGGACCCCATTTCTGAGACAGCAGGGACCGAACCGCCGACTGAAGAGGCCGCGGCTTGGTTGGCGGAAGGAAAACCTTCGCCTGGGCTGCATCCAGGATCAACCCCAGATATTCCAGGCAGTGAGACGGAATCAGAACCGACTTCGGGAGGTTGATCGCCCATCTGAAATCCTGCAGAGTGTCCCTTTGCGTACATTGTCCCTGAGCGCTGGAGCTGACTCGGCTCGCAGGAGGTGGTTGTCCAGATACGCCACCACCGCAATGCCCCTCTGCCTCAGCAGAGCCAGAACAGGGGCCAGCAGTGAAAACTGGTGATGGGGAACAGAGAGTGCAGCTTTTTCCTTGTTCTCATTCTAACCAAACCACATGGGAGTGATATCACTGTCCACTGAAGAGGCATAGGAACCCTCCGAAGGAACCCCGGTATCATCACAGACCGAGAAGGGACTCACCCATAGGAAACCATTGTACTTCCGCTTTCATACTACTATTTTCTGGTAAGCACACCCACATACAGTGGGATTGTCACGATTTTCTGAGCACTCAGTTGAGCACTGTGACGTTCCTTCATCCTCCTTGGACTATTGGGATCATCATCTCTTTTGCTGGTACTTTACCAGCTTCTGGTAAGTACAATCACTCACCTTTTCTGGATCATCACCACATCGAGCACCTGATTGTCAAGTCACCTGTCACTATATACCAAAGTTCAATCTGGAATAACACATTGCATCAGCTTTATATTCCTGTGTACCCACTACAGTTATCCTATACATTTGCATACGAACTTTAAAAGGACTTTACTGTATGGTCATTGAAAGCATGCATCTGCATTGGTGTATATTTAGCTGTATACCTATGTATGGTTTATCCTAAGACTATTTCCAACCTAGCGCTGCACTCTCTGTTCCCCATTACCTTCAACTTTGTTTGTTGCTGTGTCAGCTGCTTCCATACACACCATTAGGTAGCGCAGTATTCCCCAAACCCATCTCAGTGAAAACTGTTGGTTGGTGCAAAACTGAGGCGCTGATGCCAGGCCAAATGGGAGGGCCACGAACTGGTCGTGATCCTCCCCGACCGCAAAGCGCAGGAAGTGCTGGGCACAGATGGGAACATGCAGGTACGCATCCTACTTCGGAACCACGGTTTCAACCAAAGGTTGAAATAAAACCCTTAGGAACGTTCCGCCCTTGAACAATCACCCCTTTGATCCAGCAGGTCCTGCACAGCCCCGAACAGGGCCCGCAGGCAGCTGCAGGTTGGAGGCAAAGAACCTGTCTGGGGGGCGGGAACGGAACTCTATGCTGTACCCGACGAGACCACCTCGAGCACCCAGCGGTCCAAGACGTGAGAGGACAACCTGTCTGCAAACCCCAGGAGACGTCCCCCCACCCGAACACCAGGCGGGGCAACCCTTCATGCGGAGGAGCCTTGTCCTCTGGCTTGAGGCGCTTACGCGGCCAGGAACATTCTGTCCACCCGCGGGGGCCTTAGTGGACTGTGAACCCTTGCCCGAGGAATGGAAGGGACGAAAAGGCCGCCTATGGGCCGGAAAGGAGGGGCCCTGTCGGTGTTAGGAGACCGAACGCCTCCTAGACTCCAGGAGAAAGGTGCCCTTCCCTCCCGTGAGATCTTTGATCATCTCATCCAAGGGGTCACCGAAGAGCCGCCCCCCCCCCCCCCC
>BLSH010351783.1:79986-90727 GCA_018402905.1 Glandirana rugosa | reverse complement strand
AGAAAAAAAAAAAGAGAAAAAAAAAAAGAGAACACACACACACACACACACACACACACACACACACACACACACACACACACACACACACACTAAAAGAAAAATTTTGCAACAGCACAAGTTGTTCATATCCTCTTTCAACACCATGCTCCGAGACTCACCATTCTATATTTGGAGAATGCTTTAGAGCAGGGGTCTCCAAATTTTTTAAAACAAAGGGCCAGTTTACTGTCCCTTAGACACTACGGGGGGTAGACTGGCCAGTAGGAGCAGAAAATGTCCTAGCATCGAGTGGGAGTACACAGTACCCTATCTTTGCTATCAGTGGAAGGAATTCTGCTACATCGTTGGCATCAGTGGAAGGAATAATGGCCTAGCATTGGGGTCATTGCAAGGAATACCGCCCAATAGTTCATATCAGTGGGAGGAATTGTGCCCTATTGATGGTGTGATTGGAAGGAATAATGCCCAAAGGGCCTGGTATGGACTGGGGGGCTTTCAGTGGGGAAGCCCGCTGACAACTGATGAGTGATCAGTTGTTAACAGTGCGGCGGCTGGCTTCCTGGCCTGCTCCTTAACTAGCTATTCTTCACACAGAAATCGAATTGGTTGATCATTTTTTGACCGATCCAAATACTTACGAAAATTTGGAATTCGTTAGAAAACTACTGAGTGCAGAGCACTAATGAGGAAATCTGCTGGGCCTGCATCCCTTTAGACGTGCTTCTATTGAAAGTATCTCTCCAAAAATAGGATTTTTTGACTTACCGTAAAATCCTTTTCTCCGAGTTCATTGATGGACGCAGCCTCTATTCTTCACATGTGGGATTTATGCACCTTTCACTAGGAGTGGACTAGGCAGAACGTAGTTCAGCTAAAAAGCAGACACAGCTCCTGCCAGGGGGCAGTCCTCACTTGGCATAACCCCGCCTGCCCTGCTCAGCAACTCAGTTCGTAACAGGCAGTACAAACTCAACAAAAGAGGGGTGGGTTCTGCGTACATCAGTGAACTCAGAGAAAAGGATTTTACAGTAAGTCAAAAAATAGGATTTTTTGACTTAACGTAAAATCCTTTTCTCTTTCGTTCATTGACGGACGCAGCCTCTTATTCTTGACATGTGGGTATGCACCTTTTACCAGGAGTAGACTAGGCAGAACATAGTTCAGACAAAAAAAGAAAGCTAGCCCCTCCCAGGGGGCAGTCCTCACTCTGCATAACCCTCTCCGCCCTGCTAGAACTTCAGTTCGTAACAAGCAGTACAAACTCAGAACACAGAGGGGTGGGTGCTGCGTCCGTCAAGGAGCTCAGAGAAAATGATTTTATGGTAAGTCAAAAATTCCTATTTTCTTTCCTTCAATGACGGACGCAGCCTCTTATTCTTGACATGTGGGGACGTCCCAAAGCGGTGTCAACCAAAGAAGGGTGGGTAACACAATAACAACCGTACCCAACGAAAACTCTCCGGGAGGCGCCAGACGCGGCTACAACGCCGCCTGCAAAACTTTGCGGCCAAAAGCAGCATCCGCAAATGCTGACACATCAACTTTGTAAAACTTAGCAAAGGTGTGCACAGAGGTCCAAGTGGCAGCCTTGCACACCTGAAACACCGACGCTTGGTGTCGGAAAGCCCAGGAAGTTCCAATCGCCCTGGTGGAATGAGCCGTGACCGGAAAAGGAGGTTCTTGACCGCAGACCTAATACGCACGGGTCACAGTTTGTCTGATCCAACGAGAGATAGTGGCCAACGAGGTCGCCAGTCCTTTGCGCGGTCCATCCACCCCCACAAACATCGCGTCTGAACTCCGAAAGGGGGCCGTGGCCGTCAAATACACCCGCAGAGCCCTAACCACATCCAAGGAGTGCAAAGCAACCTCCCTAGGATGTGATGGGCGCGGACACAAAGGAGAAAGGACAATGTCCTCATTAACGTGAAAAAGAGGAAACCACCTTCGGTAGAAATGAAGGAGATGGGCGCAGCACCGCCTTGTCCTTATGCAGGACCAAGTAGGGAAACCTACAAGACAAAGCCGCCAACTCAGACACCCGCCTGGCGGATGTGATGGCCACCAAAAAGACCTTTTGCAAGAGCAACAGCAAAGAAATGTCTGATCTTCTCATATGGCGGCTTCTGCAGTACTGAAAGTACCAGGTTCAGAACCCACGGCGACAGGGGCGACCGCATGACGTACCCCCTGTACAAACTTACGAATCAAAGAGTGTGTCGCTAACGGACGCTGGAAAAGAATCGCTAGGGCAGAAATCTGCCCCTTGAGGGTACTCAATGCCAGTTTTTGATCCAGGCCTTGCTGAAGAAAGGCCAGCACATGAGCCACTAAAAAGGAATTCCACCCCCCCCCCCCCCAGCCTCGCACCAAGCAATATAATCCTTCCAGGTGCGGTGATAATCTTGCGTGACGTGGGCTTACGTGCCTTAAGCATGGTGGGGATCACCGACTCAGAGACCCCCCCCTATCGCTCAATACCTGGGGTCCAATAGCCAGGCCGCCAAAGCCAGCGAGTGTAAAGCAGGGTGCAGGATGGGCCCCTGCGACAGCAGATCTTCGCATAGCGGAAGTTACCAGGGAACATCCGTTACCATCCGTACCACGTCGGTGTACCAAGGATGCCGAGGCCAATACGGAGCCACCAGGATAGCCGGAATCCCCTCCACTTCTATGCAGGGCAACAGGCGCCGAAGAAGTTTGAGAGAAGGGAAGGCGTAAAGGAGCCGGTACCGAGACCATGGAGCCACAAGGGCGTCCACGGCGTCCGCCAACGGACCCCTTGCTCTGCACACAAAGGTTCGCACCTTGCGATTGAAGCGAAACGCCAGCAGGTCCACGTCTGGCGTGCCCCACCTCTGGCAGATCTGACGGAACACTTCTGGATGCAGCGACCACTCTCCCTGATCCAGAGTCTGGTGACTGAGAAAGTCCGCCTGCCAATTTTCTACGCCCGGAATGTAAATTCTGGAGATGGCCGGCACATGAAGCTCTGCCCACCTCAAGATGTGGGCCGTTTCCGCGGCTGCTGCCACGCGCTTTGTGCCGCCCTGATGGTTTACATATGCCACCGCTGTGGTTTTGTCCGACTGCACCCGAACCAGTCGACCGTGCAACCTCTCCGACCAATGGGAGAGGCATGGCTTGATCGCCCGCAGTTCCAACACGTTGATCGAAAGGCGGGACTCCTCCGATGACCATCGGCCCTGGGCAGACAACCGCCCCAGGACTCCTCCCCAGCCCGCTAGGCTGGCGTCGGTCGTGACAATCGACCACTCCAGGGGAAGAAACAACTTCCCCAGACTCAACGCCGGGGCCCGTAGCCACCAGGCAAGAGCCTCCCTGGTCCGATGATTCAACCTGATCATCCGATCCAGAGACAACGGAGACTTGTCCCACTGCAGCAGAAATCGCCCGCTGCAGGAGCCGGGTGTGACTCTGGGCATACGGTACCGCCTTAAAGGCCGACACCATGAGCCCCAACACCCGCATGCAAAAACGTAAGGAAGACCACCGTCGTGACAGCAGAGCCCGTACTGCAGATCGCAGCGTCAGAAACTTGGCCGGAGGCAAGAACACCCTCGTCTGCTCTGTGTCCAGTATCAGGCCCAGGTATTCTAGGCGGCGCGATGGGACCAGTGTCGACTTCTGAAGGTTGATCAACCAGCCGAAATCCCACAGGGAGGCCAGGGTGATCGAGACGTCGTCCTCCAGGGCAGGACCCAACTTCGCCCTCAGGAGCAGATCCTCTAGATAGGCCACCACAGCAATGCCCCTCTGCCTCAGCAGAGCCAACAGCTTGGTGAAGACTCGCGGAGCAGAGGCCAGGCCGAAGGGGAGAGCAACAAATTAGTAGTGGAGGTCCCCCACCATGAAACGCAGGAACCGCTGATGCCGAACACAAATGGGAACTTGGAGGTACGCGTCCCTGATGTCCAGTGATTGAGCGCCTTTAGGGTCAGAACCGGCCTGACTCCGTCCTTCTTTGGAACCACAAAGAGGTTGGAATAAAACCCGCGGAACCGTTCCGCAGGCAGGACCAGGACAATCGCCCCCTGCTCAAACAGAGCCTGGACAGCCCCAATCAGAGCTTGCCGACGCCCCGCAGGGAGCCTCAGATTTAGGGGGGGGGGGGGGGGGAGAACCTGTGCGGGGGCAGGGTACAGAACTCTATTTTATACCCGGACTACACCACCTCTCGCACCCAAAGATTCGAGATGTGGGCGGTCCACGAACGCCAGAAGCCGACCCCGCACCCAAGCGTCGAGCGGGGGCAACCCATCATGCGGAGGCGGGCTTCTCCTCCGTCTTCCCGGACTTGCGCTGCCAGGGACGCTTCTGGTTCCCTGCAGCAGCCTTGCCGAACCGAGCACCTACGCTTCTGGGTAGAGAAAGAGGGACCCCATTTTCGGCGTTGCTCCCGCCACTTGGGTTCTGGAAGAAAAAAAAAAAACCGTACTCTTCCCCCCCTTAATGATCTCATCCAGGGAAGTCCCAAACAGCCGACCGCCCTAAAACGGCAGGTCCGTGAGGCCTTTTTTCGACGCATGGTCGCCCGACCAGCACCTCAGCCACAGCAGCCGTCTAATGAGGATCGCAAAAACTGCCAGTTTGGACAGCATGGGAGCTACGTCCAAGGCCGCGTCGCAGAGGTATCTGAGACCCTGCGCCAGCTGGTCAGCCAGCTGCACCGACTCCGAAGGAACCAGGAGGTCCCCCAAATCCTTGTGCAACACTATCACCCACTTCGTGAGCGACTGCGCCACCATCGCTGACGCTAGTACCGGCCGCATGGCCGCCCCCGCCACCAGGAACATAGCCTTGGACACCGCCTTTTTAAGATGGAGAACCCTCCATAAGGATAGTGGTAGCCTTGTTCAGGTGGGCCACCGGCGGGTCTACCACGGGGGACACCCACTTCTGCAACAAGCTATCCTGAAAAGGATAGCGCACAGAAAAGAGTTTTTGTAATGCGAACAAATTCTGAGGACGCTGCCACTCCTTGTAGACAAACTGATCAAAATATGGCACATAAGGGAAAACCTTAGCTCGAGCCGGCCTATGGGACCCAAAGGCGTAAGCCGCCTCCTGCGACATCCCAGCTTGGCCCAAATGCAGTGTCTCGCAGACGGCAGTCACCAGGGAGCCCACCAATGCCTTTTCCCGCGCTACGGTGGCCCCCTGCTCCTCCTCACCGTCAGAAGTGTCCAATTCCCCATCTGACAGATCCATGGGGATCCCAGTTACCACATAACCCCCTTCCGGCTCCGAATCGTCCTCAGAGAACCGGTTCCACCCGGGCGAGAAATTCCTCCAAAATTGAAGTCAGCTTGTCTAGTGGGACTACAGGTCCCAGCGCCGCCGGAGCTTCCGCGGAGACTTCCGGAACAGACACTCCCGGTTCAGCCGCCATTGCGCCACCCCCCGGAACACCTGTGAGGCCTACGGGCCGCACGCCCACCACAAGGCCACCCCTCAGCTGCCCCAGCACAGCGGCCCGGAAATGCACAGGAGGACCCGCACTGCGCTGCTACCAGCACCCCAGGGAGAAGCCAGCTATACTTGCTGAAAAGCCTGCCGTATCTGCCTCGCTGCTGCTGCTGGGAGCTTCCCCACACGTGCCAACCGCGCCATCCAGACTGAGGAAAAGGCGCCAAAGCACATGCCATTTGCCCATCAGGAGACCAACCAAAAATGGCCACCGAGCGATCACTAGAGGCCAAAACCACCACAACATGTCCGCAACTCAGGCAAAATGGCAGCGATCGCCGCATGGCCAGGGGACCCAGGACAGCAGCAACGGAAACGAGATGCGGGGGGGGTGGGGGTTATGGGGGGTGGTGGCAGAAGGTGAGAGGGAAGACCAGAACTCACCCTTCCAGACGAGTGCAGCGGGTAGCTACCCGAGACAGACCAGCCGCCCCTAAAGATGGGGAGGGAGCTGCTGGCCAGTCAGTGCGCTGGTGGGACGTTTAACCCGCCGGCCGCCCTGCATGGAACAGTGCCCGATGGACCTAAAGCTCTCCAGCCTGTCACCCAGCCGGCTGCTTGATTGCATTCTTCATCAGATAGCGTGAGCAAAAACAAAAAATTGGGGGAACCGCAGATCCCAGCAGGGAGCCAGGTCCTACTCCTTGCACTAGGCAGATAAAACTGAAGTGCTAGCAGGGCAGAGGGGGTTATGCAGAGTGTGGACTGCCCCCTAGGAGGGGCTAGCTTGCTTTTTTGTCTGAACTAGGTACTGCCTAGTCTACTCCTGGTAAAAGGTGCATCCCCACATGTCAAGAAGAGGCTGCGTCCGCAAATGAACGAAAGAGAAAATCCTATTTTCTCATTCATTCATTCATTGACGGACGCAGCCTCTATTCTTGACATGTGGGGATGTCCCAAAGCAGTGTCACAACGAGGGGTGGGCAACAACAGTACCCAACAGAAAATTTCTTAGGGAGGTGCCAGACGCGCCTCACATCACCGCCTGCAAAACTTTGCGGCCAAAAGCAGCACCCGCGGACGCTGCAACATAAACTCTGTAAAATTTTGAAAAAGTGTGCACCGAGGCCCAAGTGGCCGCCTTGCACACCTGAGAAACCTACGCCTGATGTCGGAAAGCCAAGGAAGTACTATCGCCCTGGTAGAGTGAGCCGTGACCAGGAAGGGGAGCTCCATACACACGGGTCATCGCCTGTCATATCCAACGGGAAATAGTGGCCAACGAGGGCGCCATCCCCTTGCGTGGACCATCCACCGCAACAAACAGTGCATCCGACCTCCGAAGGAGGCCATGTCTGCCAGATACACCCGCAGAGCCCTAGCTACATCCAGGGAATGCAAAGCAACCTCCTTAAGATAAGACGGGCGCGGTCACAGCGAAGGAAGGACAACGTCCTTATTGATGTGAAAAGAAGAAACCACCTTCGGTAAGGATGGAGAAGGGCGCAAAACTGCCTTGTCCCTATGTAGGACCAAGTACGGGGACCTACAGGACAGAGCCGCCAGCTCAGACACCCGCCTAGCGGATGCAATAGCCACCAGGAAAACCACTTTCTGCGAAGGCAGCTGCAGGGAAGGCGGCTTCTGAAGCACCGAGAGGACCAGATTAAAGGTCCCAAGGCGACGGTACCTGGGGAGCTACATGACAAATCCCCTGGACAAAGGTACGAATCAATGAATGCGTCGCCAAAGGACGCTGAAAAAATAAATAAATAAAATTAAATTAAAAAATTAAAAAAAAAAAAAGCATAGGTGAACCGAAAACGGGTCAGCCAACGGGCCCCCGAAGGTCTGTACCTTCCGAGTCCATCGGGGTGCCAGCTGAACCACGACTGGCGTACCCTACCGTAGACAAATCTGCCGGAACACAACCGGATTCAGGTACCATCCCCCCTGAACCAACCTCACACGACCAGGGCACTCACTAGTCCACTCTCGACGCCTGAAATGTAAACGGCGGAGATCATCAGCACGTGAAGTTCTGCCCACGGCAGAACGAAAGCCACCGTTGAAGCAGAAGCTAAGCGTCTTGTCGCGCCCTGCTGCTCCACATACGCCACGGTGTGGCAATATCTGACTGAGCTCAGACAGGACAAAACTACAGCCTCCCCGACCAGCAGCAGGGGCAAAGCCAGATGGCCCGAAGATCAGGAAATGCATCTGGACACGAGACTCCTCCTGGAACCAGCAACCCTAGGTTGCCAACACCCCCAGGACTTCAGCCAGGCAGACTGGCATCCGTAGCGACCACCGTCCAAAAACAGGGAAGACAACAACTTCCCCAAATGCAGGGCTGGGGCCCTCAACCATCATAGTAGTGAGGATCTGGCCTGGTGGTCCAACCTGATCAACCGAACCAGGGATGAGGGGGACTTGCCCCACTGCAGAGGAACACCTTTCGCTGCCGAGCAGAAATGTGACACTGTGCAAACGGGACTGCCGCCAGGGAGGAAAGCCAGAGCCCCAGAAGCCACCTGCAAGGGGCAGGGGGAACCACCCGACAACTAAAGCGTCTGTGCTTGGTCATAGAAAGGAAAAGACCTCCATCCGGACTGAATCTCGGATCAGACCCAGAGTCTCCAAACGGTGTGACCGAGGCCCGAGCCAGCCCAGCCAGACAGCCACGGCGTGCGCCTGGCGACGGCCACCTTGGCCCTCAGGGCCGGAGCCGACTCCGCCTGCTAGGGCAGGTTGGCCAGATCCACCGTGATGCCCCTCAGCCTCACCGAGACAGAACCGGGGCCACCAATCCGGCGAGGACCCGAGGCGCAGAAACCAGGTATAAACGGGGAGAGCCATACCCGTGTAGTGATAAACTCCAATACCGGCAAGGCACAGAAAATACTGGCGTAGGGCACAGAGGGTGATACACGGATGCGCCACTGCCCTGCCGAGATAAACCAGGAAGAGACCCTGGTGTGCCACCATCATGGTAGCCAGACGTACACGTACCAGACAGACAGTGGAGGGGCACCGAGCCATACTGCCCGGGCCCCGTTCTCCTCTGACCATAAGCAGGACGTAGTAAAGCATGGTACGCCCCGAGGACAGGACAAGGGTATCCACCCTTTGATGAAGCCGGTTCCTAGCCAGGCCAGCGGTCTGCCCGGGAGGACGGCAACGAAATCCCATCTTGTACACAGACAAAATTACCCACCGGACCGAAATTCAGAAAAGTCATCGACCGCAGGCATCTCCCCACCCAAACCGTGGGTAGGAGCAACCCTTGACAGTGAGGACTTGTCTCCTGGCCTATCGCACCTATGCCGCCAGGAACACTTCCGCCCACCTGCGAGATCCCTGACGGGCAGGGAGCCCCAGTCCAATGGCGGAAGGAACGGAGGAAAAGAGAACTCTACTGAGCCGCCAAGGAGTGACCCGTGCAACGGGGCCCCTACCTCCTGGCTCCAACGTGGCTCCAAGAGCCGCCTAGTTGAGAAGGGAAGACTGCCAGCACCTGCCTGCCCAACAGGACCCTGGCGAAGCAGACATCTAAGAAGCCTACAGCACCTGGTATTCCCAGGCGGTCTCCCATCCAGGTACTAACCAGGCCTAACCCTGCTTAGCTTCCGAGATCAGACGAGATCGGGCGCATTCAGGGTGGTGTGGCCGTAGACCCCTTTAGGAGTCGGCCAGTGCGCCCCCGCCATGCAGGAGGAAACCCCCGCATAAGCAGCTTCGCGGTGCGAAAGCTTAGCCCGTTCTGAGAGCGTTTACAACACGTGAGTGGAACCAATACCGGGTGAAGCTGACCCTGCCAGAACCACCCAGATCGGGCAGCAGACGCAGCGCTCCTGCCAGCCGAGCGCAAGGACAGCATGCCACTAAAGGAAGGTAATCAGCATCTGCATAGTTTTCAACATACAGTGCAAACTTGCAACAGGTGGTCCCTGAGAATCAAACCCACGGAGTCAACTGTGGAAGGTAGATGAGCCAACCACTACCTGCCCAGCTGAGCCCCCGAGATCGTGGTCACCACGATCAGGCGGAACATAGGGGGTACCACCGATCATATAACACAATCTCACCGCTCTAGGACAATGCAAACCTCATGTGGATCTACTCCACTGAATCACAAAGCAGGTGCAGGCTGATGACGCATTCAAGCAATTGGGAAGACAAGGTTGGATGTAGCCGCACTCAAACAATCCAATTCCGATATAAATGCTTTATTGAAGTAAAAGGGTGATACAGGCAAACAATTGGTCTAGCTAACGCGTTTCACATCCTATAAATCGGTGCTTACTCATAGCATAATGATCATGATAATCATGCTATGAGTAAGCACGATTGTACGGTGCGAAACGCGTTAGATGGACCAATTGTTCAGGTCTGTGCACACCAAACCTTCCCCACATGTCATGCAGGGACAGGGCTGTGACCAGTAGCAGTTACTGTGTGGGGGGTAAACCAGCGCCAGAAGGCCAGGGAACCGCCCCCCCCCCACACACATACAGGCTGTACTGAAAAGCATGGGGCACCGCAAGATGGCCGCCATGCACACTAGATGCCAAAACACGCGGCTGGCCACAACAAAATGGCAGCTGCGATTAGCAATAGAGGCCGAACATGCGGCCGGCTACGGGAAAAAAAAGGGATTTTATTATAACTTACCGTAAAATCCTTTTCTCTGAGATCACTGACAGACACAGCTGTTCTTAAATGACACGTGGGTTTTATGTCGTCCTATCAGGAGTGACTAGGCAAAACAGATGCAAAAGCATCAGGGATAGGCTGGCCCCTCCCGTGGGGGCCGTCCTCACCTGAGCCTATAAAACCCCCTGCTGGCCAATAGTATTGTTTGTCACAAGCAGTGCAACAAAAAAACCAGAGGGGTGGGAGCTGCGTCTGTCAGTGAACTCAGAGAAAAAGGATTTTACGGTAAGTTATAATAAAATCCCTTTTTCTCTATTGAATGGCATTTTAGGAAAAAGAGACTCAAGTGACTGTCTGCGTCGAGGGTGGGGAGACCAAAAAAACAACGTGACGAACACTGTTTGTTATGATAACCGGTCGTCCCCCAAAATATCCGAGTCCACTCCTGCCGGGGGTGCCCTCCCCGGTCGGATAGGGACTACGAAAACGTAGACAAAACGGATCAGTGAGGACTATCCTGCTGTATTTTGGGTGCACAGTAAATTCTTGTCGACACAGACAGTCACTAGAGTCTCTTTTCCTAAAATGCCATTCAATATTATTTTAGGGAAAAAAAAGGGCATCGGCCGGCGTACAAGCCGGAGATAACGAT